>QKWP01002154.1:66661-83597 GCA_003550325.1 Gigaspora rosea
AACAACTTTACTTAGTCGACTAAAGTAGGTTACCTTGTAAGAAAAATGGGTTACCTATGTACTAAAGTTAAAATTTTTGAGTTTTAAATATAAAACGTTTTTTTTTGATTAGGTTACCTAATCAAAAAAAAACGTTTTATATTTAAAACTCAAAAATTTTAACTTTAGTACATAGGTAACCTATTTTTCTTACAAGGTAACCTACTTTAGTCGACTAAGTAAAGTTGTTCAGGGCATGATTTTACATATACTCATCATCTTAAAATTAGAAAATATTTGTTTTTGGCAAAGTTACATTTTTGTTTTGTGCAAAATTGGCAAAATTTTAATTCGATTTTTAAGCTTAATTTTTCCTCCTTCCCTTGTTCTATATTCCCAAAAAATTTAATTTTAAGTTAATAAGTAAGATCAAAGAGAATCTTCTAATCCATGTCTATAGTAAATTCATATGTTTTTATTATAATTTCTATTATAGACAACATTTGGGCCATTTTTTAAGGACATGTCCTATGTCTGTTAGAATCAGGCTAGAATTAAAATTATTAAAAAAAACTTATGATAAAATAAGCTTCAGTAAAATAAACTATTAGTGAAATGAACTTGTTGGTAAATAATTGTTAATGAAATGTGTTTACAAAGTAATTGTCAGTAAAATAATTTGGATTTCCCTGTTTTTTTAATGAATTCAGAGCCATGAGTATAAATTCTGAAAGGTTATAGAAACTACACCTTCAGCTCTACAATATACAGGCAATTACAAAGTAATTCAAAAGTTAGATGAAAAGTATATTTTGGTATTTCAATTTAACTAATATATATTAAACTTGGTAATTTCAAATGCTAATTTATTTTATTATAACTGATTTATAGATTATTTTACCAACAATCACTTCGTAAATACCATACTTTACTGACAATTATTCACCAACAAGTTCATTTACCAATATTTATTTTATCAAAGCATTTTTATAGACAAAATAATTCTAATCAATATTATTAGGGTCAGGCTAGAATTTGAGTTGAAATTAGTATAATTTATAAAAAACAACTTGTTGATGAAATAAGCTTCGGTGAAATAAACTGTTAGTGAAATGAACTTGTTAGTAAATAATTGTTGGTGAAATGTAAATAATTATTAGTGAAATAATCCGGATTCCCACTGTTTTTCTAATAAATTCAGAGCCATAAGTATAAATTTTGGACCTTTGGCTTTATAATATACCAAAATATTTTGTAATTAGCGAGTTAATATATAAATAGATAATTAATTAATTATTTGTTTATTTGTTATATTATATAAATTCGTTATGGTATTAACTATTTTACAGACAATAATTTTCTAGCTAATTTACAATGCTATTAATTTAGACAAACATAGTTGTTCTATTATTGTAAAACATAGTTTTAAATTTTTAGAAATGTTAAATAAAATTAAAAATACAATATTAATAAAGAATTTATATCAGTATAAGTTATATAAAGCTAGGGTTAGTTAGGTTCCAGTTAGGTTCTGATAGGTTCTAAGTAAATTAATAATTTTTAAACTGATTTTTTATTTTTAGTTCTTAATTAAAGTTATTAATTATAAAATTATAAACAATTTTAATTATAAGCATAAAGCAAAAAACTTTCTTTTAAAATTATTAATTTATTTAGAACCTATCAGAACCTAACTGGAACCTAACCAACCCTATATAAAGCTTTAATTAGATTTTTAATAATTTATTTAATATATAGTTTGAATAAACTTTGAAATCCTCTTAATAAAATTATCACCATTACATCCTGTGCATTTTTACCAATTATTTTTTTATATAAAAAATTAGATACAACTTATATTAATTTATTTGAGTCTCATAGCTATGGAAAAAAATCTTATTTTCCTCTAAAGCATATAAAAGACCAGTATTTAAAAATTTTTATAAGAGCTCTTTGAACTCTTATATAACCAAGAGTTTATTTCTTATTCCTGCTATTGTGAAAAATAAGCAGTATTTATTTACTTCTAATTTGATTTCTTATTTTTATTAATTTAATTGATAATTATATTAATAAATATATTTGGAACAAGCTATTTCTTTATATTTATATAAATTACGATAAGATTATAAATTATCTGTTATTTCTCATTAAGTTACTTATTTAAGCTAATTTAATCGGCAAAAATAAAGTAATTTGCTATTTAAAGTATTTAAAAAAACAACGTATACACTTACAAAAATTTATTAGCTATTTATACAATATATTTATATAGAATGCAATAATAGATTAGAAAAAAATATTATATAATTTTCTGTATTTAGTTAAACTTTATTTATCAGTTATTAAAATATATTAATTATATTAAATATCTAAATTTAGAGAATGCTTAAAGCCATGTCCATCATGAATTTAAATTATTATTAAAGTTAGAGTTAGTTTAAAGAATACTTTATATGTAGAATTGTCCTTCTAATATTTTTTCTTAATGGGCCAAGAAAGGTTTAAATACTTGTTTCTTGTAATTCTCTCATTTTTATTTTTTTTGCTTCATTGGGATGATCCATGTAAACAAAAACTTATGATTTTGATTGGTTGTGCAAAACAGAAGATTTTGTGATGGGTCTGGCTTTAAGTGACCTCTAAATTTATATAATGATCTATATTATACATATTGTTTACTTGTTTATATTTTTTACAAATATCCACATGCTGTCTTTGATGTTTGCCACTATTCAAGTATAAATCAACAAATTAAATTTTCATTTTTATATGATTTAGTTCTTTCAAAAATAGCAGCATCACATGCTAAATCAATAACATCTTGACCGAAATCTTTTAAAAACATATCAATTAACTCAAATACAACTTTATTATTATTAAGAGCTGGTTCAGATTCTAGTATAACAAGATTTGGTGAATTTACTTGATATCCTAACTAAGGATAGGAATTATATAGTCATTAGTCAATTAGTTGAAGATTAGTCGACTAATCGACTAAATTTTTTTATAGTCAGTTGATTGATTAGTTGATTAGTTGATTAGTCGACTAGTCGATTAGTAGATTAGTCGATTAGTTGATTAGTTGATTAGTCGATTAGTCAACTAGTCGATTAGTCAACTAATCGATTAGTTGACTAATCGATTAGTCAACTAATTGACTAGTTGATTAGTTGACTAATCGATTAGTTGATTAATCAATTAGTCGATTAGTCAATTAGTCGATAAGATTAATCATCTATTTCATATTTTCATTGCTATATTCCTGGTATTCATTTTTTTTTGTATATTTATTGACTAGCCAATTAATCAACTAATCGATTAATCGACTAATCAACTAATTGACTAGTCAATTAGTCAATTAGTTGACTAATCGACTAATCAAATAGTCGACTAATCGACTAGTCGATTAGTTGACTAGTCGATTAGTCAACTAATCTATTAGTTGACTAATCGATTAGTTGACTAATCGATTAGTTGATTAGTCGACTAATTGATTAGTCGATTAGTCGCTTAATCGATTAGTCAATTTTTAGTCAGTCAATGACTAACAGTTTTAGTCGACTAACTAATCGACTAAAAATTTTTAACCAATTCCTATTCTTAATCCTAACTCAATATTAGCCAATATTTCTGCTTTAATTCCAAAGTTTATTCCATTTTTATTTAATAATAGTTTTATTATTTAATCAAATTTTATTTCCTATTTAGTTGTAAATTCTGATTTACTAAACAAATTTTTTTGAGGTTCTGGATTTTGATTTTGTTGAACAAAACTTGACAAATTAAATGGAAGTTCAAACTGAAATATTAGTCGTAAAGTAGCATGTGCAGATCATTGTATAGCATTATAAATATTGCTATATTAAAAAACAATATCCTTGAAATCAATATTATCAATTACTGCAATATTTCAAATATTTGGTCCGTTTATTAATTTTGTTAATAAATTGTATTTATTAACACACTCTTTTTCTAATACAGTTTAATATTTCTATATGTAAGATGTTATATGTACTGTATGAAGGAATACTTGTAGAGAAGAAATTAATTTTGGTTTTTTGCATAAGAAAGCTATAGTAAAAGTAAGCCATATTTTCCATAAAGGAAATATAATTGTTAAAATAACTAGTACAAAAAATGCTAATATTTTTTTTATTGTTTTTTTATTAAAATTTGATTCTTTTTGTCCATGCTATTTTTGTTTTCCTTTACTAACTATATATTTATATTTTTCAATAGCCTCAACTAATCTATCAGTAAGTGCTAAAAGAAAGCTATTGTAATATTCATTTATTAAATTTGAATTTTTTAAACTATTATGACATTGCTTGATATCTTTACATGGCTACATTTGAATTTGGATTTTCTAATAATTTCATTATATGGCATACTACTTTTTTTTTGATTTTGATTTTCAGAATATGAAAAATTTGACAACCATTTTGAGAATAATTTTAAAACTTGATTAGTATCATCTTTATGCAATTCATTGTTAACACATGTTTGAGACTTTTTTCTATCATGTTTATGAATATAACCACTATTGCTTTCAAAATACTTTGTACAAATATAATGAACATAATAGCTATTAGCAAGTTTTGAAGAGATATTTTTAATTTCTTAAAAAGCAGAACATTTTAAACCAGTATATGGTACTTGAATATTTCTTTCACATATATTCTCTACAATCATTACCTCTACTAAAAAAGTTTTTATATTTATTACATAACAAGCATTTTTTAGTTTAACTGCACTCAAACTAATATCTCTAAATTGTTTGGCATGAGGTAAATAAAGTTTACTATGATCGAAATTAAAATGACTAGAGCAAGCACCTAAGTTATTTGTATTAGAATTTTCTTCCTGTGTTAGTTCTATTTTCCAGGTTCCAAATAATTGTGATAATGATTTTAAATTAATAATACAAGGTGATGGATTATTTTCTTCTACATTTAAAAATTTATAATCTATATGCTTATCTTCAGAAAATAAATCTCCTTTTTTTTTTCTTCTTTATCTTTCTGTATTTCCAAAGAATCTTGTTTTTCTAACCAACTTTTTACCTTCATAGCAGCAAGATTATCATGAACAAATAATGGTTCATCTTGGTCAGTACTAAAACTTTTCTTCTAAATTTTCATCTAAAGAATAATGATAGTAATCCTTCATTATTAATAATGAATCAAGGTTTTGTGAAAAAAATTTTAATAATAAGTATTGTTTTATAATAATGATTTTTAACTTGTTGAAAATGCCAAATAGAAAATGTTCTTTTATTTATAGATAATTGATTCAACTAAAAACTAAATTATATAATTTATTTGTTTCAGATCTGTTTAGAAGAAATGTTTTAGAAAAGATGTTTTGTATAAGATGTTTTAGATAATGTTTTCAAAATTGTGTTTCAGTTCAGAAGTTTGACAAAAAGTAAATACCATTTCATTAAAATTTTCAAACTCAATTCTGTAACAAATGGACTCAATTATCAGAGTTACATTTATTACATGCAAGAAATAGATTTGTTCTAACAAGCAAGACAAGAATGAACTGAAACAAAATAGGTTTGATATTTATTAATTCAATGTATTTAATTATTCTGATATAATTGTATATACTATTTAGATTTCATGAATCGCAAAGAAAAACCAATTTTTTTTGTTCAAAAAGTGTATCTATGTTGTACATCGGAATAGAATCTTGGTATATTTAGAATCAATATTAAATACACATGTTGAAACAAAATTTTAAATTCACTTAAATTGGTAAAGAATTTTGAATTAACTTAAAAAGTCTGCAATGATTTAAAATTTAATCAAAATCATTGTTATTTTTAACTTTAATTGTAGGCAGATTTTTAGTAGTTCTGTAGATTATATTTATGAAGAAAAGAGTTCATAAAACTACTTAACGAACTTAATAATTTCACTGCTAAGAAAATGTTTTATAAAAATTATTTAACGAACATTTATTTAGTGTTACGGGGTTAAGCGATACTGACACCGAAAATCTAGTCAGACACAGATACTAAGAACACTCGCTTCTTTATTTTATACTGCAATAATTAAGTATTTTGTATTTTACTAAATGTATCTTTGCATAAAATGTATTTTTAAAAAACTAACTAAACTTCTCTTTACAGCTATTATTGATACCCCTTACATATTACGCAATTAAGACAATTTTTAAATACAAATTATCGATATGAGTGTTTTTTACTAATTTATTTTTTATGAAAAAAAGATGATAGATAAACAGGTAATTATACTTTTACATTTATTCTTGCTACATCAGTTATTTGCAAACATGATTATTGGGAAGACAGCTAAAATTTTACCTTTATATATGTAGCGATTTATATTACCTATTCGTGCTTGTAAAACTTTCTCGCACACTTATAACGGTTAGAGAAATCAAATTCCACTTAATAAGCGGATTTAGAGTTAACTTAAAAAAGTAATTATCAGATTATTCAAACAGATGAAATTGAATTCCACGTTAATACGGTAATTATTAAAAATGACCGAATTACATGATTATTTTTATTTCGTAGTGTTTACTAATTTGATTTGGAAGCCAAATTATACTCTTAATTTTTCCTGACGTTCATATTGTTACATAAAAATATCGATTGATGATATTCCAAGATTTTTTGTTCCTGATTATAACTTAAAATTGACGAGTTTAATTACAAAGAGAGATGTAACCAGTAATACTTCTAAAGCTTGATGTCAAACATGTGATCTCTAGAAAACAACTATGTGTGGAATACACAAAAATTCAATTTCGACGTACAATATCTAATAATGTATATTTGAATTTAACCGTTAAATGGATTAATATGAAGTGATTAAAAAAAAAACGCTAGACAAAAAATAAAGTATTTACTTTTTTTAAAAAAATAAAAAAAAAGTTCGTGAACTTGACAAACCCGAATCTACAAGTGTTCCACACCTACTATGACATCAAACTTGCCATGTCTTTTTTCTTCAAATTCCGAATTTTTGGTTCTCCATATCTGATAATATACTATTGTACCTAAATTTTTTTAAAAAAATATTAACTTTTCGTTAACTATGAGGCTTTAAACCACATAATAAATACCGTAAATATAAATCCAGCTGCGAAATACGAGTGCCGCCAAGGAAAAACCTGTCATCCGGCACAATATATTTTTATTAGGGAATACGTCAGGTACAAAATATAATTGACATTCCCACCTTGGCGGCACTCATGTGCACTTTAAATTGTTTCCTTACCTCTCAGCATGTACTAGACCCGGGGAAGCTTACTTCTAGGATCTGCATAGTAATACTTTATAACTTCAAAAAACGTTAGTCGAGTAGGTGCTGACGTGAAAGACAGCTTTTATTACAAGGCACTGTGGTAAAAAAAACGAAATTTTTTGAGTCTTATTATATTTAGATTCTAAAACGATTGCAAACTTTGAGCCCAAGATCTTTTTCGTCTACATATTAAATATACTTAATTTTTTTAACTACCCGATAGAGAGAAAACGGCAGAAAAATGTTACCTAGAACACCATTTTTATATCTCGTGAGTATCATATGGTTCAATTATGGACGACTAAAAATTTCTATAGTAAATTTTGCAAAATTGATCGACATTTTGACGAAGAAGAAGTATCAGCAGATTCTTATGACTACTATGATCTTCGCACTCACATATGCGGACATGTGACATCTTCCCTGACTGATACACACATACATCGTAAATTTTAGATACTTTAAATCTGAAACCAAAACTTTGAACAGTGGATACAAAACTTCTATATGCCAGGATTTTTCTGACATGTCTTCGATGTTGAAACCTACAAATTTCTTTTGGATATTTTTGCTAGAGAGGCATTAATACATAAAGTTATGTGTAAATGTAATAATTAATGGTAAATATACTTACAAAGTATTTATAAATTCGATCATCAATGACTCGTCTTCAAATTGAGCATACTCTGTATCATTGATATGAGCCTTGATCCACTCAATAACATGCAGATTAAGAGATTCGGGGGATAAGGATCATTATTATTGATCGTTGATGCTGTCTAGCTTATTGTCATAAATTTCAAATTGTTCAGGATCTTGCAATATTCGTTTAATTTGTTTAATATATTCGATCAAATATTTTTGTTCTGATTTGGGTTTGATCATCTGTAAAGCGTGAAACAGTAAGTGAAATTCAAGATTAAAAAGAAAAAAATTATACTAACTTCTATATTATTTAGAACCATTTTAGACCACCGATTTTCGCGATTGATTTTATATTTTTTTTCTATTCCTAAAAAGGTTCTATATCCATTGATATTTAATATAATGTTTACCCAATCCTCTTTAATTACTTTTTCGTCTCGTTTAAAATGCAAAAGTGAAGTAAATTGTTAGTGACTGATTCAAAGTATGCATCAGAAAAAAATATAAAAGCAGAATAGAATCAGACTTCTAAGGACGAAATTATCAATTGGCTGAACTGTAAGGCTCAGGACCATATTTTATATAAAGTAAAACAAGCCGAGGTACAAAAGGGAGATTTAATAGGTAGAGCTGTAAGGCTCTGAACCATAAAGTAAAAAGAACTGAGATACAAAACGGAAATTCAGTAGGTAGAGCTGTAAGACTCTGAACCATATTATATAGAGTAAAAAGAACTGAGATTCAAAAGAGAAATTCAGTAGGTAGAGCTGTATGGCTCTGAACCATAATTTATGAAGTAAAAGGAACTGAGGTACCAAGAAACGTTCGGTTGGTAGAGCTGTAAGACTCTGGACCATATTCTATCTAAAGGTAAAGTACAAAAAGGATGGTTCGGTTGGCAATGCCGTAGGGTTTAGGGCCAGGTAATCGTTTAAATACAAAAGGTTGGTAGAGCTGTAAGGCTCTGGACAATACTTTGTTACCACAAAGATAATTTCATCATCTTCTATATAGAAACAATTAGTGCATTTTTAAAATTCTGACCTGTAATTTACTGATTATAAACGTTGTAAAAGGATGAAATATCTTTATTAAAGGCATTAATAGCATCTTGAGGTGAATGATGGTTTCCAGAAAAATTCTCTTGAGAGATAGAATATACATTGTAAAAAGTCGTTCTTTTATTGGGTGTTCATTGAATTTCTATGTACGTGTGATCGACAATGGCCACGTGACAACAAACGAGCTTTTTTTGGGGGTCGGTTAAAGCGGAGTTAACTCAATATATGGGGTGCGGACAATAAAAACAGCCCTTTTTTACATATATCTTATTTTGAGATAATTGAGTTTAATCGTTTGTTTTGATTTTCGGACTGATCCGGGATTGATCAAATTTCACGATTTTGATTGGTTAAAAGTAGCAGGTGACTATCGGATAATCTCGTGATGTGTTGGCTCCACGAAGCCTCGTGTAATTTTTCTTTTACATTATCTTGATTTTTTATTATGCAAACTGACTTTCATTTATAATTGAAAAATGTTAATCATGTCAAAATTTATATGAATCTAATAAAAACTCATTTTTCAAAAAAATGTAAAAAAAGGGCTGTTTCTATTGTCCGCACCCCATATGATCTACATACTGCATAAATTGAATTCTTGATATCTATATATAAAAACCCTTCAAAAAGGTAGTCCTAACCCTAACTAAATTTCACTCCGCTTTAACCGACCCCTTTTTTTGATCGTTTTTTAAAATCTCGAAAACTAAATTTTTTTGGGCTGCATTTTTTAGGGCTAGGGGTTTAGGGTTTGGGTTAGTTTTTAGGTTTTAGAAGGCTAGCAGGTTAAGTAGAAAATGTAGTTTTCATTTTAAATTATGATCTGCGACATTTATTGATTTCTTTGTATTATGGGGTTGGTAAGCCACATTGGCTGTGGGAATTGGAAATCGGGGTTGTAAACCATCATTATTTGGTACAAGCCACTAGAATTGGGCATAGAGGGTTCGGAACCACCCAAGAAGGTTATTAACCACCAAGGAGGGTTTCGAACCAGCAAGGTGGAAAAAAATATATAAGCGATACCTTCGGGTGTTATGGAAAGGTTTAATTACATTTAGATGATAGAAAAATACCCTTGTTTGTAATATACCTAAGTAACGATAGTAGTAGAATTTAGTATTAGTCGGATTTGTAATTATACTTAACTGTTAATAAAAATTCGATTTCTTTATAAATCTGTCATCGTTTCTCCAATGTTACATTATTACCAAATCCTTTGTTAATAATACCCGACCCTAATAAAGATAATCAATATAAATTAGTAACGATTCCTTATTATCTATAACATAATCCACGCATATACTTATCTTTGAATTCCCTAAATTTTGCTATCGGTTACCCACCACCCGGTAGTATCACCCATCTGATCCGTGTAACCTGATAGTATTAGATGGATTATTGTGATCGGCAGTGCATTTTTTCTTCGCAAAAGCAAGACAATACAACAAACTTTTACTACCAGCAAATCAAGCAAAAAAAAAGAAAAAAAAAGAACCTAAAAATTTTTTTTTTGAACAACTTTCTCAAGACCTTTAGAAAATGAATATGATTATAATGTAATAATTGAAGTTGGAGAACAATCAAATATTCAACTTTTAAAAGACCTTCAGTAATCTTATACCAACGTTCACAACACTTTCGTCAAAATTTGTTTCATTGGAAAATTTCGAAAGTTTCAGCTATATTTGACTTATTAGTCGCTGCCAATGAACTTAAAGTTACAGAATTAGCTGGACATCTTCAGTCTCACCTTATCGATAGTAATGCATCTTGGCTTCGTTTAAATTTTCTCGTTTTTATCAAATTAATTCCTTGATGAAAGCTTTGGATCTTCACAACAATTTTGCAATAATATTATTGCTAAACATCCAAGTACAACTTCCTCCTCGGAAAGCATCTATTATTGCACCATCTTCTTCAAAACACATTACAGCATGCAGCATAAATTTCATCATGGATCGGTCGACGTTCGACGATTTATGATGCTACAGAAATTCCATATGAATTTAAACTTTTACTTAGTGGTAGTAAAGATGGGGAAGTATTTTCATAGGCTATGTGACAATATACCTGGTACTGTGGTTGAAAACTAAGATCATATCAATCCCGAACTTAAGAAAATATAGACGATACAGGATTTAAATTACCTTGGATGAATTATAACGAGTTCAGAGATATCGAAGAAATGGGAAGGGACTGTATATTATGCACGTGATTCGATATAGTGCAAATCACCAACGGTGCAAATTACTACATCAATAAGTGTGGCGTGAACCAGACACCATTTAGAGACAGACTTATAAAAAGATTTCTTTAATGTCGAAGAGGTTAGCCGTCGTACCTTGCATCCCGTTTGAAGATACACCACCTTACCACGATGCTCTTTCTTTTCCTATATGTGTCTTCATCAATGAAGTTGATCCGAGCGAGAATAATAGCCTATGCGTGGACGATAGTCACGATAGGGTTATTATCGCGAGGATCACCCACCTGATACGTGTAACCTGAGATAGAATTTAAGGATTAGATGAATTACTGTATTGGCAGTGCATTTTTCTTCGCTGCCCGACTTGGATCTGGCTCTTTCGTGCCCATTCCCGCCCTAACAGCCGTTGAAAGAAGGAGTGAAATTTCCGATAATCAGATAATACAAGTGGAACTAGCGAAATGAACTATCAGGTACCCCGTTATGGAGTTAAGGAAAGACGAACGTACGGCATTCGGTTATTATGGAAAATGCGTTTATTGTCACGTGGCCATTGTCGATCATCACGATCAGGTGAAATGTCACACTGTCAACTAAAAAAATGGAATATTTTGAGTGGACAACTTTTTACAATGTAAATGTTCTAGACTGGCTTATCTCTCAAGAGAATTTTCCTGGAAACCATCATTCACCTCAAGATGCTATTAATGCCTTTAAAAAGATATTTCATCCTTTTACAAGAATGAACTTGAGAAGAAAACGTAGTGTTCTGACCCGGGTCAGATAATAGTGACCCGACGGGTCAGATGTTTAACCCGGGTCATATGGACAATTATGGAAGTTTCTTAAGTTTCTTAAAGTTAATCGCACTTTTTAATAAATTAGTAAGACAATCGAAATGAATCCTGCATATTTACCATTGTCTCCCTAGATTGAATTTATTATTATGACGATTTTATTTAAATCGCAAAAAAAAAAACTTTTTTTTAGTAATTTTGATTATATTTGTTTAAGTATATTCACGAAATAGTTAAAGCCTAGCGAATTGGGGAGAATTGGATAGGTATAAAGCTCTGAAATCAGCTCTGGCTGATAATTTTGTGGGAATTTTTAAAATCGTTGTTATCGTTTCTGTGGAATGTTTATAAAAAAACAATGGTAACGGCAAATACATCATATCTGGGTTAGGAGACTTTTTTTGTACTGTATGCATATGTATAAAGTTTCACGCCCAAATTTTACTAATAAATACTCGTTAAATCACTTGTAGTGTTTTAGCACCCACAATATTACGACTTTCAACCGAAATTACTATTGTAAAATATCTACTTTATCATTCTTCGTCATTATCATATTTTTTATAAAAAATTAACAATTTTATTTTATTCCAGAATAAAAACATTGTAGTTTTCTGGATCATAGAATATTTAATTCGTAGATTTTAAATTAGCCAAGCAGAGAAATGAGTGATGAATATTTAGATGATTCGGTGTTAGAGCCTGATGGTGATATGGTGTTCGAGCCTATATTATACGGTGTTAGAGCCTGAAGATGATAATCTGGATGGGTCAGGATCTGATAGTACAAATGATTGTGAAGATTCACTTCGGTCCTCTACATTATCACAAGGCAGTAGCCAATTTTTAGTCAAACGAAAAAAGATCGAAAGACCGGGCGGTAGTCCTGTAAGAGTTTTATGAAGCAAAATTAATTAATAATTTTGAGTATTGGGTCTGTCGTCATAAAACATGTACTCCAAAAATAAAATACTTAAAGGATGGTTCTACTTCGAATTTATGGGTTACGTTAGAATAATTCTTTACGATGCACAAATTTAAAGATTAAAAATACTTATCTTTAAGTATAGAAATAATCGTGACAATATTTCAGCTGATAAAGCACCGATATCAATAAAAATATGTTGTATTTTGCTTTAAGGTACTTGAATAAAAAAATGCGCTCTATTTGGTAAAATTACAATACCTTTTCTGCCGATACATTATATGCATAATGCACTTTCAAAATCAACGAAAAGTTGATATGCATTAAAAATGCATAAAAATTAAAGCGATCAAATAAAAAAATTTTTTTTTAATATCATAAAACAATAAACAATTTCTGACCCGTGACCCGTACAGGTCACCCGACCCGGATCAGAACACTAAGAAAACGTTTATGAAGGGTCAGAAATTTCAAATTGCTTTAATTGTTTCTATATAGAAGATGATGAAATTTATCTTTGTGGTAACAAAGTATTGTCCAGAGCCTTACAGCTCTACCAACCTTTGTATTTAAACGATTACCTGGCCCTAAACCCTACGGCATTGCCAACCGAACCATCCTTTTCGTACCTTATCTTTAGATAGAATATGGTCCAGCTCTACCAACCAAACGTTTTTTTTTGGTACCTCAGTTCCTTTTACTTCATAAATTATGGTTCAGAGCCTTACAGCTCTACCTACTGAATTTCTTTTTTGAGTCTCAGTTCTTTTTACTCTATATAATATGGTTCAGAGTCTTACAGCTCTACCTACTGAATTTCCGTTTTGTATCTCAGTTCTTTTTACTTTATGGTTCAGAGCCTTACAGCTCTACCTATTAAATCTCCCTTTTGTACCTCGGCTTGTTTTACTTTATATAAAATATGGTCCTAAGCCTTACAGCTCAGCCAATTGATAATTTCGTCCTTAGAAGTCTGATTCTATTCTGCTTTTATATTTTTTATATTTTTTTTTGATGCATACTTTGAATCAGTTACTAACAATTTATTTCACTTTTGCATTTTAAGCGAGACGAAAAAATAATTAAAGAGGATTGGGTAAACATTATATTAAATATCAATGGATATAGAACCTTTTTAGGAATAGAAAAAAAAATATAAAACAATTGCGAAAATCGGTGGTCTAAAATGGTTTGGTTCTAAATAATATAGAAGTTAGTATAGCCCTTTTCTTTTTAATCTTGAATTTCACTTACTGTTTTCACGCTTTACAGATGGCCAAACCCAAATCAGAACAAAAATATTTGATTGAATTTATTAAACAAATTAAACAAATATTGCAAGATCCTGAACAATTTGAAATTTATGACAATAAGCTAGACAGCATCAACGATCAATATTAGCTGATTGTAGATAATAATGATCCTTATCCCCCCGAATCTCTTAAAGTAACATAATGATTTTCCTATATGATCACGGTAAATTTTTGGGTAACACAAACTAATCAGATGATAAAATTTTATCATATGCTCCGATTTAACTTTAAAGCTAAATAATTTTTGATCTACTGGTCCATTTTAAATGATTTTATTACCAAACTGTTCGTCTCTTTAAGACGATTCCAATAAGCTAAAAATCATAAAAATCCAATGTGACATACCTGAAATTGGTTTGACATAGATCAAACCAATTTCAGGTGTGTCACCTATTTGACAGTGCATTTTCTCATAACCCTGTGATTGGATTTTTATGATTTTGGGCTTGTTGGAACCGTCTCAAAAAGATGAACATTTTGGTAGTAAAATCATTTAAAATGGACTAGTAGATCAAAAATTATATAGCTTTAAAGTATTAAAAAAATAAGCTTTTTTTATAAATTCCAAAAATCGGAGCATATGTTTATTCTAGAACAAATACAGAACATTGTAGAAAATATCAAATATCCATCATCAATTTACTTTTTTACCCAATAATACCAATTTTCAACTACTACCTTTTGTTCGTGCTTAGCGAGGTCGGTAATTACGAGTTTACAATTTATATGACCCTGCAGTACAATTTTTTGATTCAACAAATCATGAACAACTAGATCAGTAAGTGTCAGAGTAGCTAAATTATTGTCTTTTAGTACTTTTGGGTTGGCAGATTTTATGGGATCCGTGTAAAATGGTAGTTCATCAAAACCTTCTCTGTGAATACTAGCATTTTTATTACAACGAATTACATCTATTACATCAGTTGGTCGTATCTCTTTTGTAAAGTTTGAGCATAATATTTCCACAATATCTAACATCTCTTTAATTTCATTAAAGGCATCTTTCTGCTCTGGTTTATCTCCAAAACGTCTCAAACAATTATCACATCTTTCACATACTACTGGTGTTGGTTCACCTGGCCATGCATATGCTTGAGCAACTATTTGTAGGCGACAATTTATACAAAACAACATTTCAAAATTTTATATTGTCCTGATATCAAATATTGATCGATTTGCTGTATATCTTCAGTGAAATTACTATTGTTGTGAATTTTTATTAGTATTTTAATAATAGAATTGTAACTACAGTCGTCCCTCTCTATAATCACCAAGTTCATCGCACCCTATTTTGGTGATTGTAAAGAGGTGTGACTATAAATTAAATACCTTATTATGGTCATGTGATCAAAGGCCAATAAGTAATATATTTGCACATATTTGAAATTTACGTGACAACCGATCTTATCAGTCATCACACAAAACACGTGATTGATTTTAATTGGTTCTTATATATATTCAAGTATTCGAAATTTATTAATTTAATTAATTAAAAAAATAAAAAAAATAATAATACAGTCGCACCCTCTAAGTGCATGCCCCTTAAGTACAAACTCTCCCTATATGCAAACTATAGCTCAGTCCCAAGCTCAGGACTTAGTCACCTTCGATATTCTGCATATGTACAAAATTCTGGGATGCCAAACATAATATGTATTTCCTGTAAATGCATGCATGTGACTAATCTTAAAAACTAACTAATCATAACACATATTATAGCTTACTTGAAATTCCACGATTATTATCCACAATTAATTTTTTCTTATGTTAAAACCGGTTTTAGCTAATTTTAACATAAGAAAAATTCCAATCTCTTTTAATATATGCATATCTGATACGTACATATGGTATTATACATATTAAATGTACTATTTAAATGTACTATATTTTTAATTGCTCTTAAATTATGTATACAGTATTTAGATTTACAATTTAACAATTTATTTTTAAGTAATAGTTTTAAATTATTTGCATTATATTTGCATTAATTTAGTACATGAGTATAAAGATCATTTAACATATTAAATTAAGTAATTAAAATAAGCTATTCAAGGTTATGCTTATTTACTATTTGGTTATTTAATTTCTTTTTATTCGTATTAATTAGTATATGAGTATAAAAATCATTTATGTATTAAACTAAGTAATTAAAATAAGCTATTCAAGTTCATATTTATTTACTTTTTAATTTCTTTTTATTCACATTAATTTAGAAAGTAAGTATAAAGATCATTTACGTATTAAACTAAGTAATTAAAATTCAAGTTCATGTTTATTTAATATTTAATTTCTTTTATTCGCATTAATTTAGTGGGTAAGTATAAAGATCATTTACGTATTAAACTAAGTAATTAAAATTCAAGTCCATGTTTATTTACTATTTAATTTCTTTTTATTCGCATTAATTCAGTCTGTGAGTATAAAGATTAAACTAAGTAATTAAAATTCAAGTTCATGTTTATTTACTATTAATTTCTTTTTATTCACATTGTTATAGAATAGGTTTTAATTTTGGTAAAAATTAGTTTGAAAATTAGAACTTAATAAGGAAATTTTGTAATAACTGTATTTAGTAATAGTGATATGCGAAATTGATGTGCAATGACACTCAATGACGCTTAGCGACGCTTAACGACGCTTAGCGACGCTTAATGACGCTTAGCAACGCTTAACGACGCTTATGCCGCTTAATGACGCTTAGCGACGCTTAACGACGCTTAG
>QKWP01002155.1:9273-60564 GCA_003550325.1 Gigaspora rosea
GTATAAAAGTATAAAAGTATAAAGGTATAAAGGTATAAAAGTATAAAGGTATAAAAGTATAAAGGTATAAAGGTATAAAAGTATATGTTATACAAGTGTTAATCTATTATTATCTACTTAACTATTAATCTGTTTCTAATAAACTATAGCTCATTTTAATCATAGAAACTTATAGAATCTAATGGTAATAAAACTAGGACTTCATTCTATAACAATACAACAAAACTATTTTATAGACAAAGATATCAATTCAGTAATAACAAATCAATAATTACTAAAAAGAAAACATACAAGTAATTAGTAAAGAAAAAATAAACAAATAATAAAACAGAAAGAAAAAAGTAAGCTATATTAGTATAGCATTAAAATGGCAATACAAAATTAATAGTAGTTTTAGAAATGAAGATACTTATATGCAGCATATAATAAAGCACTAAATATATAATGACTTTATATGAAGATACTAACCAATATACAACAACTTCAAATAACAGTACCAATATATAATAAGTCCAAGCAAAGGTACCCAATTCCAAATAACAATACTAAAATATAATAATTTTAAGCAATATCACCAATATATACTGTAATAAAGAAAACTAAAAAAAAACAAAGCAGTTGCTATAAAAAATATTGTAATAAGATACAGTCAACACTCTATTTTGAATTATTAGGACTGCTGATTTACTATGTAGGAAATATGTTTGATTATTTTTATCAGAACCTATACCATTCCCCTTTTTTAATATACATTTGGTCAGGTTTCTTATATATATGTTTAACTTTTTTTATCCACTTCTCCAAAAAATTATCTAATATTTGGCACTTCTTTAAAAATTTGAAAAAGTACAGTTCTCAAAAAGTTATATACAGCTAATCTGAACTTTATAATAAAATTTACAAATGTTCTAAAAGATTTTTTTCAGTTTAGAGAGTTTAATAGTATACAAATTAAAGAGAGATCAGATCAGAAAGAGGTGACTGTATACAAGCTAAAAAACAAAAAAAAAGATATATGTATTTATATAAAGGTGTTATTTATATTCTATGGGAGTGGTTATTTTTATTTTTCGCACCTCAAATCGTACCAATCAGATGATTGAATTTTGTGTAACAATCGAATGTAAACAAAGACTAAAAATGTAAACAAAATTAAAAAATCTAACTATCTTAAAAAAATTAAAAATATTATAAAAAAATTTTTTCATCTATATGTAAAATTTCATGCTGAACAAGTTTACTTAAAGGATTTAAGAAGATTATCTTAATAGGCTTTTAAGATATTATCAAAAAACTAAAGAAAAAAATAAAAAATGAAAATATCCTAAAATTCTATTAAGATAATTTTTGTTTGGTGCCTAAGTAAACTTGTTTTAGTATGAAATTTTGTATATAAGCACAATATCTAAAAGTATTTTTTATTAATATTATATGAGATATTGTTAAAATAAAAAATAACTCCAAAATTATAATTTAACAATTAACCAATCAAAATTGAGATGTAAGATGCAATTTAGATCGCTGGATGCGAGACATACATTTTTCCTTATATAAATTATAATTTGTATAACCAAAAAGAGAAATTTCTCTAATTATATAGGTTGGATTATAAGTTTTGTTAGTAAATGATCAATTTTTTTTTAAACCAGTAGTCCTGCTTTTATTAAAGAAGGTAGTAATATAATTTACATTATTTTAGCTATGGTAAATTATAATGCTACACTACAATTATCTGGCTGCTAACTAAAATCCTTCTTTTTCTAATAAAAACTTACCCGATACTGAAGTACCAAAGTGCGACCTGCCATGACAACTAGTTCTTCTTATAAAAGACAAACCCCACAATAGTCACATTCGCATTAGTCACAATCTTGCTATAGTCACCTTAATTTTTCTATTTAATTATATATACTATATATAAATTTTAGCTCACTTTAGTCACAATCTCACAATAGGCACATAGAAAGTCCGATTTTGGCATGTGACTATTGTGAGGTTTGACTGTACAGAGGCCTGCAAGTTATCTTCATACTCACCAAATGGCTGCTGATAGCCTTGTCAAGACTGCCTTTTTTTTAAATCCTTCTCAAGCTTTGATGGTGAAATGATTTTACTCAAAATCTATCACAAGAAAAAAATATAAAATTGAAATATAAAGGGGAGGGCAACTACTAAACCTACACGAGATACCAAATAAAAAACAAATAGAAGAAAAGGAAACAAAATGAGAAAAACAAAGAAAAGACTAATCTCAACAAATATGAAACGATATATATAATCTATAAAAATTCTATAATACTGTATAGACGATCTACTCAAGTATTATATGTTTAATATTAAACAGAAAGAAAAAGAAACACAGAAATAGAAAAGTCCGCCTTGTAGCATGGGTTTTAAGAAATTTTTGCGAAAGGTCCAAAACATCTCTGACATGTTGTTCACTGTATTTATCGCAGCTAATGACCACTCATAACGTCAACTTCAAATAGGTAGGCATTTCTGATTTGGAAGAAGTAAACATAGCTGATCTTTTGGAGAGGTAAACCAGAGTAAACCAAAAAGCTCACTTTGTTGAAATTTCAAAAATACCAAAGGAGCGAGAGGGAAGTACACCAAGTTGTAAAGACTTAAAAGAGGTAGTACTACTTCTTCGCTTGGTAGTTTTCCAGACTTCTGCTAAAAGGTTTCGCTTAGGTGAGTCCTCTTTTTCAACTCTATTTCAGTAATGATCGCTTTTGGTTCCATTAAAACCAAACACTCAGTAAATGGCCTTGAGCCCCAGCTGCTAAAAATGGAGTTTTGTTGCATATTACATATAATAACTGTATAGTTTTCATAGGTCAGCTTTCTTGAAAAATTTGGTGCAAGGAATCATCAGAAAGAGTTTTTTATTCTGGTTCATCTTGATCATTTTTAAAGATACAGTTTTAACCTTTATATATATAAATATAGTGGTTATAATAAATTTATAAAAAAATTTTTAAGTATTTTTATCAGATAGTTTTTAAAATATTAAATTTTTAATTTATTATATAAAAAATATTGCAAATTTTTTTATATAAAAATTAATTAAACTTTATCTTAAGTATATATAAAAAAAAATTAAAAATTTAATTAATTTTTCTAAAAATTTAACTAATACTAAAATTATTATATAGTTTTTAAATTTATAATTGATTTATAAATTAATACATTAAAATTTAAAAAATTTATAATTTAAAATTTTTCTTTGTTTAATTATATTTTGTGAAGCTATAGTTTTTTTATTTTTAATATTTTTATAAATTTTATAAATAATAATAATAATTTTGCAATAATTTTTATTTATAACTATTCTATTTTCAAATAAAATTACTAAATTTTTTTAAAATAGCAAAAAATTAAAAATTGTTATATAGATAAATTTTATTACTAAATTTAGTAAATAAATTACTATATATGTAAAATCTTTATTTTATAATAAAATTACTTCAAATCATTATAAATATAATTTATTTATATAATTTTAATTATATAAATATATAGTTTATTATTTTGATTATATAATTTTTTATTATATAAAAATTTTTAATATAAATAATTTAATTTAAATTTTCATAATAATAAATTTTAATTGGTTAAATTAATAAATTTAACCCCAATTTTCTTAACAACTATCTAATTAAAATTAACTAAATTTTTTTACTAATTAATTATAATTACTATATTAATATATATAAAATTTAAAACTATATATTTAACAATGATCAAGATATTGATCTACTGACAAAACTTTTCATTCCACCCATGTATATAATATATATAATAATATTAAAAATTTTTAAAATTGAATAACTTTTGATTTGTTAGTCTAATTTAGATAATGATATATAATACTATTAATTAAATTTAAAATCATTAGTAAAATTTAAAATATTTGCTATATTGAATATCACAACTCAATACTACTCAAACACAATTATATACTTTATAGATTTGAATATTTGTGAATTATATATTAGTAGTTTGAATAGCAATTTGATAATATTCAAATTGTCAATATAGTAAATTCTTTAAATTTTACTAGTACTAAGCTGTTTTTATTTAGACTTATTTTATCATATTGAGTTTAATAATAAATGTGACAGATTATAATGAAATCCAGATTAAAATGAATTATAGTATAAAATCTCGAAAACCAAATTTTTTCGGGCGCATTTTTTAGGGTTAGGGGTTTAGGATTAGGGTTAGTTTTAAAAAAAATTATAATAAACAAGTATTATATATTGTATTTTAAAAGCTAAATAAATAAAAAGTTTTTTAATATTCTGATAAAAATATTCAAAATTGTTATTCAAATTTAATATTTAAGCTTAGACCAAAATTTAAATAACAACTATATACTAGTATTAAATTTAGTCAATAAATTAATTTTAAAATTTTAATATAGTTTTAGAGTTTTAAAATAGTTTTGAAAATTTATATAATTTTGAATATTGGTATAATTTTGAGATTATAATATAGTTCAGGGCTTGATATAGTTTTAAAATTTTGATAGGGGATTATTTTTCATACCCTCCAAATTTATTATTTATACTCTTGAAAATTTACTTTTAAAATTTGAGCAAAGATATTTTAGCAACTACTAGATCAAATTTAGTAAACTTTTCTCTTTTACATTCTAGAGATTCATAGAATTCAAATAAAAAAAGTTTATTGAATTTAGTCCATTAGTTGCTGAGATATCTTTGCTCAAAGTTTGAGACAAATCAAAATATCTATTAAACAAACTATACAAAATTTATTTTAAACTTTGAGAGAAAATATCTCTGCAACTACTAAGCCAAATTTAATGAACTTTTTTTTGTTTGAATTCTATAAATTTATAGATTAAAATAAAAAATTTATCCCTTAAACTGTAAGCAAATCCAGGCAAATTTGGCTAGAAAATTGCTATAAATATGCTTATGATCTATATTTTTTAAAACTTAAGATATTTAATTAAATTTTTTTTTGATAATAATATTTGAAAATAAGGATTATATTATAGTAGTATTTAATTTTATATTATAAGAAAAAAATTTTAAGTTACTAATAAGCTAAAAATAAACAAATTTTAAAAAATTTTTTATTCAAAAAAATTATCTACTTTTTCTTGGTGAACTCTATCAATATTAGCTCTAGCTTCCTGATTTAATAGAATGATATAGTTTATAAAAAGGATTAAACTTTTATTATTGCAACTTTTGTGATTTACTTGTAAAAATTAGGACTTGTATTAGAAGTAAAAATTTTTTTTATAGATAGGAACATATAAAATTTAAGAAAAGCTAAAGAAAAATTTTATAGTAAAAATTTTGAAATAAAAACTTTAAACTTTTATTGCTTTAAAGTTTATTAATAATTTTAAAAAATTTTCTTAATAATGTTTATAAAATATCTTTTAAAGAAAATATTCTATAAATAAAGTATACCCCATATACATAATAAATTTTTATTTTATTTAAAAAAATGTAATATTTCTAAAAAAATCTAGGCAAATTTGCCTGGATTACAGTTTAAGGGTAGAATTTAATTTAATAGTTACAGAGTTATCTTCACTTAAATTTTAAAAAATCAAAAACATCTATCAAAACAGTGCTGTACCAAAATTGGTTTTGAACTTTAAATGAAGATATCTTAGCAGTATCTTAGCAACCACTATATAAATTGGTGTTATAACTATTATATCATATCAATTGTGTCAAAATTGTTATAATTTGTAACATTATAATAAAACATTAATAAAAATATATAATAATTTGTCAAATACAATTTCAATATGAAATAATACCAATCTATATTGGCAAGTCAAATTCAATAAATTTTTTTATTTGAATTCTACAAATTCATAGAATTCAAGTAAAAAAATTTACTGAATTTGACTTGTAGTTGCTAAAATATTTTTATTTAAAGTTTGGAAAAATTTTGGTACAGCTTCTGTTTTGATAAACATTTTAGTTTTTTTTTCTATAAATTTTTTTTATTTTAATTCTATAGATTCATAGAATTTAAACAAACAAAAGTTTAATGAATTTGACTCAAAATTGTAATAAACATTTTGATTTTTTTCAAACTTTGAGCAAAGATATTTTAACAACTACAGGACAAATTTAATAATTTTTTTTTATTAGAATTTTATGAATCTATAGAATGTAAAAAAAAAATATTTACTAAATTTGATTTGGTAGTTACTAAGATATCTTAGCTCAAATTTTTAAAAAAAGTTAAATCTGCAGGAGGTATGAATAATAAATTTGGGGGTATAAAAATGATTCCCTTTTGATATTGTGTTGGGATTTCAACATAGCTTCAGATTTAAAAATTAGTTTAGTTATTTAAAACTAGGTTCAGTTTCAGTCATTTACTTAATATAGTTTTGGGCAGAATCATTAAATATGTAATTATGTAATATAACTTTTTAAAATTCTTGCCAAAAGTGTTTTCTATACTATATCTGATCTATTTATAATAATATTCATTTTTACTTTTCAAAGCTTTACTGATTAAATATTTTAACGTTTTACTAATAAATAAATTTATATTGATTTTGCTTTATTTAACTTTATTTAATTGTTTTAAAAATAGCTATCAATTTATTTAATACTTTATATAGTTAGTTTAGTTTAATACTATATTTAGCTAACAATCAATATCATTCAAGATATATAAACTAATACTATATATATATCAACAAATACTTATAAAATATATAAAAATAAAATAAATTTACTGTATCAGAGTTTTAAATTTCATTAATATCAAGCTTAATTTGAGATGAACCCTCTTGAGAAAAATCTAATTAAACAAATAAAATTATTTTTTAAATAAACTAATATAATAAAATTTTAATATCTTAGTTAAGAATAAATACCTTTAATTGCCTTTGAAATTATTTTTGTACTAATAATTTTGCTAGTGTACATTTCATCTGGATGCTTTGATGTTGGCAATGATTTAATAATTTTATCTGCATCTAAAAATTGCTTTTTAATTTCATTATCATCCGAACTAGCTATTTTAATAAGCCAATTTGATAATGTATCATTAATTTGCCAAGCATGAGGCCGTTTTTTTGGATCAGAATTCAAACATTTCTCAGCTAATTCAATGTAGCATTTAGGAGTTTCAGGTATAAACTCTGGTCGTAATCCTTTGATAATCTTGACTGCAAGTTTTATATTAAATTCATAGCCATCAAAAGGTCTTTGTCCATTTGACAATTCCGCCATAATAATACCAAACCCATAGATATCTGCTGCTTGTGTAAACTGCTGCTCTCCTGATAAAACTTCTGGTGCAACATAGGGCATAACACCATAAATATCTCCTACACAATTTTCATCATTTTTTCTAGATAATCCAAGATCTGCGATATATGATTGTTGGTCGGTATAAGGTCGTTTGTCTTGCAAAATGTTGCCACTATGAAAATCTGCATGGACGTATCCTCCATAGGAGTGAATTTTATCTAAATCATATGAAACATCTTTAAGTATTTGCAATTTAGCCTGCCATGTAAGTCTACTAAAATTGTTTTTCAAATATTTATAAAGACTCCCATTATTAGCATACTGAAATACCATAAAGTATTCTTTTGTTTCTGTATTTTGAGTTATTCCATATATTGCGAGCTTACTATAGTTTAATTTACATTTCATAAAACTTTTAAACTTAAGGTTTAAACAATAAATTAGTTCAAACAACTATTAGATGAACTCTTAAAACAATAAATTAACTTACTTCTTTTAAAAAATCATATTCGTTTTCCTTGGAACTGGCCAACGTCTTGAGTGCAACGATGCTGGATTGTTCACGTGCCCTTACGTATTTATATTCATCTCCATCAACTTTTCGTATACCATCCAACCAGAGTGCTGAATATACCAAACCAAATCCTCCTTTGCCGATTTTTTTAACATCTGTTAATCTATCAAATGGAATCCATTCAATCGTTTCTTCGTATTTTCTGGCTCTAAGTTGGAACGTTTTCATGCAATCGTCAATATCCTTATTTATAATTGTCCACCTTGTTGCTATGTCGGGGTCGCATGATAGACACCATGCTTTATTCGTGTTATCTTCATTACAATGCGCACATTTTCCATATTTAGATTCCCTATAATATAATGTTTTATTTCACATCTGCAGTTTTAAATTTTATATCGAATATAAATAACTTTTATATTTACCGACTAAATGAATAATTTGTACATCATAGTAAATAAATATTTATGCACTTGTTTTGTGAACTTGCTTTGCTGTTTTTTATTTCGTAAATTATTAAATGTTCTTTTTCTTTATACTCACGGGCTGAAAAGAAATAATTAATGTGATGGAATGATTTGTATTTAATAGAAATATTTATTTATGTTCTTGCTTTGCTTTTTTTTATTTCGTAAAATTATTAATATCCTTCATACTCACATCCTGAGTGAAATTATTAAATGTGTATTTATGTTTGTTTTGTGAACTGTTTTGCTGTTTTTTTATGTAGCAAAATTATTAAACGTTCTTTATACTCACATACTAAATTAACATGAAATGATTTGTACACAACGGTAGATAAGTATTTTATTCTTGTTTTGTGAACTTGTTTTGCTGTTTTTATTTCGTAAAATTATTAATACTTACTCACTGAATGAAATGATAAATGCAAATGAAATGATTTGTACGTAATGGTAAATATGCATTATTTTCTTGTTTTGTGAACCTGCTTTGCTGTTTTTATGTAATAAAATTATTAAAAGTTCTTTATACTCACACACTAAATTAATGCGAATGAAATTATTTGCACGTAATGGTAAATATGTATTTATGTTCTTGTTTTGTGATCTTTTTTTTGCTGTTTTATTTCGTAAAATCATTAATATTTATACTCACGAGCTGATGAAATGATTAATGAGAATGAAATTATTTGTACGTAATGGTAAATAAGTATTTATATTTTTCGTAGTAAAATTATTACGTATCGGCTGATTTGATTTTTTTGGGCCTTTTTTCGACAAACTGTTACACGAAAATTTGCTCCTAAGTGATGTTGAAAAACTAACAAACGAAGCACTTGTTACAACTAACAAAAGAACTTTTTGACGTCTAGACAAGTTAAAAACCAATAAAACTCAACAAAAGAGTATGCTAAGCTGTAGAAAGAAGTACTTTTACCGCTTGTTGAAATACTGGGTGTTTTAGGATGGGTTTGGCATTGTTTGATTGGTTGGTAACTATCAAGGGTATTCTGAAGCTAATTTTCAAAAAAATGGCCTTTTAACCTATTTTTGGGCTTATAATTAAATACACGAATTCTCTACGTACTTAATTATAAATGCAAAGCTGGTTAGAAAGGCCTTTATTGTGAAAATTCGCTCTGTAATAAATTTCCGTGTAAAATTTTTTTGATAATCCTTTGTCGATTTTGGGGTCAAAACAAATCGGCCGATATGAAATGTTCTTTATACTCACCGACTAAATTAATGCGAATGAAATTATTTGTACGTAACGGTAAATAAGTATTTATTTTCTTTGTTCGTGAACTTGGTTTGTTGATTTTATTTCGTAAAATTATCAATGTTCTTTATACTCACAAGCTAAATGAAATGAATCAATGCGAATAAATGATTTGTACGTGATGATAAAATTTTATTTCATAAAATTATTAAATGTTCTTTATACTCACAAGCTGAATGAAATGATTAACGCGAATGAAATTTGTATGTAATGGTAAATACCGTATTTACCGCGTAATAACGTGCATCTGCCGTTGTTTTGTAATCATGCGCGATATAATCATTTTGACAAATTTGGGTTACCAGAAGAATCACGCCTTTAATGCAAGGTTGTTATTTGCGGCACTCATATTTTTGTTATATGTAGTTAAGAGAACACTTTTTTTGGGACGTTTTTTTGTGTCGAAACCAATTTTCAAAACAATGTGATTTCGAAATAACACGCATGTGCATTATTATTACGGGTAAATACTGTAGGATTTATGTTCTTGCTTTGTGAACTTGTTTTGATGTTTTTATTATTAAATGCTCTTTATACTCACCCACTAAATTAATGCGAGTGAAATGATTTGTACGTATGTAAATAAGTATTTATGTTCTTGTTTTGCCGTTTTTATTTCGTAAAATTATTAAATGTTCTTTATACTCACAAGCTGAATTGCAGGATGAAATGATTTGTACATGATGGTAAATAAGTATTTATGTTCTTATTTTGTGAACTTTTTTACTGTTTTTATTTCGTAAAATTATTAAATGTTCTTTATACTCACATGCTGATGAAATGATTAATGCGAATTGCTTGTTTTGTGAATTTGTTTTGTTATTTTATTTCATAAAATTATTAATCGTTCTTTATACTCACAGACTAAATTAATGAGAATGTGATTTGTACGTATGGTAAATAAGTATTTATTAGAGATTGTACCCATTGAGAAAACCTCTACCCGGGTATTATTAAATTATCGCTATAGTTATATAATAGCAGTTTCTACCCGGATACAATCTCTAATATTTTGTTCTTTTTTTGTGAACTTGGTTTGCTGTTTTTATGTAGTAAATTGTTCGTTATACTCACAGGCTAGATTAATGTAAATGAAATGATTTGTACGTAATGGTAAATAAGTATTTATTTATTGCTGTGTTTATTTCGCAAAATTATTAAACTCTCTTTATACTCACGAGCTAAATGAAATGATTTACGTAATTGTAAATAAGTATTTATGTTCTTGTTTTTGAACTTGTTTTGCCGTTTTTATGTAGTAAAATTATTAGAAATTTTTTATACTCACGTACTGAATGAAATGATTTGTACGTAATAGTAAATATGTAATTATCTTCTTGTTTTGTGAACCTGTTTTGTTGTTTTTATTTCGTAAATTATTAAATGTTCTTTATACTCACTACCTAAATTAATGCGAATGGAATGATTAGTACTATAGATAAGTATTTATGCTTTGTGAACTTGTTTTGCAGTTTTTATTTCGTAAAATTATTAAATATTCTTTATACATACGGACTAAAATAACAAACAATAAATATTTATGAGCTTAAATGGATGATAAAAGATCAATAAACGCTCTTTATTCTTACTCCCTGATAATTAAGAAATCTTATTTTAAATAAATTACAACATACAAACATTATAATAAAAACTAAAATTAACTCACTTTTCAATCCATTCTGCAAATTTAGCATTATTCTTTTCCACACCAATTCCATATCCGTAACAAATAGCAGTTTTCCAAATTCCCATGGTATTACCTGCCTCAGCAGACTTCAGATAATATGTAAACGCTTTATGCTTATCGGTTTCGACTCCAATTCCTAAATAATAACAATAACCAACTTGATACATTCCGTTAGAATCGTTCATGTCTGCCGATTTTTGGTAATATGTGAATGCCATGTTCTCATCCTTTACAATTCCAATTCCATGTTCGTAACAATATCCAAGCCAATACATTCTGCTCGGATCGTTCACATCTGCCAATTTTTGACAATTAATGAAGTTTAGTTGATTGAAGCCATCGATTATGTTTGTCAAGTTTTCATTTGACATTTTGATTTATGAAAGAAAAAAATAATAATAATAAGCGATGCTGTATTACTTATCAGTGTTTAAAATAGAAATTTCAATTTACCGGTACATGCACCTGTTATATAAAAAAATACCGGTTAAAAAAAAAAAAAACCTGTAAAAAAATTTTTATATAAAGTTGATTTTTTTTCAAAACTAACCCAAAATAGCACAATGCCTTTTACAACAATGATTTTCCCATTATTCCTTTTTTCCTCTGACATGTGATGATCCTCGCGATAATAACCTAAGCATGACTATTGCTATTGTCATGCATCATTCAATAACATTTCACTCTCTGTGAAATCATTATACTACGTTATACATAGGCTGTTAATCGGTCCGTCCGGTCCGTCCCGGTTAAAAGACCGCCCGGTCTTTTAAAAAACCGGACCGGACGCGGAAATAGGACCAAATAGAGCTAGACCGGACGGACCGATAATACTTTTTTGTTATAATGGTGAAATAAAGTTTTTCAGTATAAAAGAATTAACAATAAGCTTTTCAAATTAATAATATTTGCTTATATGTTTGATAATTTTAGTTATACATAAATTATGGATTAGAAAATAATATAGTATATTAATATAGCAAAATAACTAACTTATTTGATTGACTTCGTAAATATGAACATTATAGTTAAAATCAGTTAAAAAGATATTTTGTCACTTTTAACCACTTAAGATTCGATAATATGATTGAATAATATAATATAATTGGGCATGCCAAATGTTCAATCTTGTACTGATTCAAGACAAGAATTGTCTTAATATATGAAAAAATTAAAGTAAATCAACAAAACGATTAGATGTTACTTGTATAGAAAAAAATATTTATTAATAAAATATTGTTAGCATTTACATGTCTGTCAAATACTTAAAAATTTATAAACTTAATATATTTAATAAAAAAATATAAAAAATAAAGTATACAACTAGTATCGGGTTATTTCCAATCGTAGTTTGAATACTATTAGAATTATGCTTAAATTTACTAGTATTACTATCTTAACATCACAATACAACAATAATTTTTCATTAAGTTTCAACAATAATTAATTATCCGTAATATGCTTAATAGAAAGTATGCAAATTTGATTTGTCACTCGACCATTCTCAATACACAACTATGGAATACACAAATGGGATTTTGCCTCGCTGGTCACGTGATCCGCAGACGTCTCATAGCATCGTTGTCCTATTATTGTATAACATCCGGTATGTACAGTTTTGTTAAGTAAACCGCTCACAAAAACCGGTTCTCACATATACCGTGGACTAATTCTCAACAAACAAATCCTTTCCAAATTAAGCTATTTAGAGGGTGCTCTTCGACAAAGCTAGACTTGCGTCGAGCTAACAGCAAAGACAAAAGAGGTGGAACAATTGTCAACTTTACCTTTCTTAAAAGGCCAATTCTTATGACCTCATACTCATATCATTAAACATTATCCCTTACTCATTACATCACTCTCATCTTACTCTTAAATACATCACCTCCTTCATCAAAATCTAAAAACTTACCCACCGAATTCCCTGCATTATGGACCCGGGTTATGGTCTCGTGACAAATGGATGTCCCGTGACTTCATTCACGGCATCACATTTTCAAAATAAATTAGCCAAATTTAGTATGCGATATATTGGCGTTGTAATCTTTAAATCCAGATGATCACATTATTGTAAAAACTGATAATCTCTAATTTGACAATAATGGTACATTCATTACTTACATGCGGATTGAGCAGATTACACTTATTTCAGATTTGAACAATATACTATATTTGCATATAGGCGTTGTTTGGATCACGAGTTTGAGGCAAGCTAATAGTTAATTTTAGTCGAATGCAAATTATAATTTTTATCATTAAAAATTCTCGGCTAAATTAATCATTAGCTTGTTTCAAACTTGTGTTCCAAAATAATGCCCATATGCGTTATTTCGCACAAATACAGTGCAAATTGTAAATCAACTGATCATGCCATTGCTGTCATTAATAAATTTCTCTATTTTATTAACATTAACAACATTATACATTAAACGTGGTTTAATCTTGTTTAACAAACTAAGGGGTTTGTAATTGAATTTTAACCAAAAACAACATTTCATAGATGGCTAAATCCAGGTGCGTTTATATGTTTTTGATTATTTAATTAAAATTAGGGTAAGGTTTAGTTAGAGGGTTGGGGTTAGGCTTGTCTCATAAGTAAATTTGTCTTCCCGACATTTTTTATTAATGCTTCTAGACAGGTTTAGACGCTCGTTTCTTTTATTTTCGGCGTTTTTCACTTTTTTTCTTTGTTTTTTTCTCGTCGGGCTGATTCGTAAAGATCAAATGTTACTATTTGATTGGCTTTCTATCACGTGAATGCACCTGGCTTTAGACGACCCCTATAATTGTATCGTCATCTTAATACTGGTAGTATTAGTTCATTGTAGCACCGACAGATTTTCACTGATCTGCAATCTAGTATGTCACATGATAGTGTTTACAAACGCACTAAAAAATCTTTGAACTCGTATAAGTTAAGGTTAGGGCCTATGATACAGCAGGGATGGTAAATGACCTGGTCATTTGCCAATTTTTCAAATGACCTCAAATGACCGGTCATTCAAATTTTGTGTCATTTGGAAATGACTCGTGACCAAATGACTCCGGTCATTTCCAAATGACCGGGGTCATTTGGTCATTAGGTCATTTTCATATAGTTAACATCCTACCAATCACGTCGATTATTAATTGACATGCCATTTGTAAATTCGAAATGAATTACAGTATTCAATTTTGTAATCAGTAAATTAATATTCACGAACTTTTTTTTTTTAAAAAAAAGTAAATACATTATCTTTTGTTTAGTGTTTTTCTTAATCACTTTATACTTGATATGATTCAATTGGATTGTCGCTTTACAACAGGTATGGTAAATGATTTAGTTATTTAGCCAAATACAAATGCCACTCATTTATCGAATAAAGATTAGTCATCAACCATTTATCACGTGTAATAATATATATTGGATAGCATCTAGCAACGTTTCGTTTTACAGAGAACAATAATCAATTATAATTGGCTAAAAGTTATTAGATAATCAGTTAAATGACCTTCTTAAGTCATTTGAGCCGTGAAATGACCAATGACTTCATTAGTCATTGAGTCATTTGGGTCATTTAAAGTCATTTATCATCTCTGTGATAGAGTTAGAGTTAGGAGATTTTTAAGTAAAATTGCTCAAGGAATTTTTTTGTTAAAGCATGGAAAGCGGATTCTTATTCAAATTTTCGGGATATGAGCGATTTCTGAAAAGGGGGTTGTCTAAAGCGGTGCAGAATCACGTGACATATGACCAATCAAATTATATGATCTTCCTGAAAAATACATAAAACGGTATTCTAAACATACCTTGGCGGATTAATTAAAAATGTCGGGAAGGCAATTTTGCTTATATATAACTACCTAAACCTACCTAACTTTAATTCATTATGACCCTAACCCTAAAGTTAATTCACCAAAATATATATTTTAATCTGCTCCGCTTTAGACGTCCCCTGAAAAAGCGAAAGTTTTGTTTCGATCTTCCTGATTGTGTTTGGATAAGACATGTAGATCCTCGCATGATAGTGAAAATCTGTCGGTGCTACTGGGGTAGTTTATGAATTCTCAGTGGCTTAACCATGTGAATTTCCCCTAGTCACGTTTACAACTTGATAGAAGGAGGTGCCTGCGTGGAAGCATGTGAAATCAGAATTAGTAGTATAGAAATCATGATCTTAGCGTAGGCATCATAAGAAATAAAGGGTTGACCTCATCCTTGTTCATCAAATATATAATGTACCTAATGTATGCTCTCAAAATCATCCTTAAATAAATATACATTCTTTTTAAATAAATGCCTAATAAATCCATGTCCTATAAATTACTGTCAAAATCAAGTGACTTTCTAACGTCAACTATCGGAGCTAAACTAGGCATGAAAGTACCATACGATGGTGACAACGTACATATGTACCAGAAACATGACACAAAGCACGGTTCTTTTCATTACCAGTTTATATGTAATGCAAAATTTCTAATTTTAGAGGTCGGCTAAAGTGGAATTAGATATTGCGCCGGGCATCACCTACGCAGTTGAGTTTTTACTGTATAGCGTTTACTGTAGTTTTCCGCCTGCATAAAATAGGCTGGCTGTCAATATAAAAATGTCAGACTCCTGGGATAGATTGCAGATACATCATGCCTTCGCAGCTATTCTAATTTGTGATTCGGTTCTTACATCAATTTTGTCTGAGTTTAGTGTTATTATATGCGGAAAGTGATTTAAATCGTGATCGTTTGCATTTATGGGAGTCACTAAGTTCTGGGCGGCCCCCAAAGTATAGTAAGTTAATGGTGCAAAAAATTTTGCATTTTGTGTAACCTGAGCCGATCCGATGATTCAGATTCCGACCTCGGATCGAACCTGCAGAGCATTAATACTAGCTTTGTACTGCCAAGTAATATTATAGCAATTTTAATTAATACATTGGTTAGCAGGTTGGTTAGTAGAATTTGTTAAAATTTGGTGATTTCGGGCAAAATTATTTAGGTTGGATTGGCTCAGGTTACACAACATGCAAAATTTTTTGAACTCACTAAAAAAAATTCGTGGTGACGTAATTGCCAACCACTTCTGACCCGATAATACAAATTATATAGCATTATATTGAATAAGATAGCTACGCAGCACGCGATGCCACGCAGGACCAGTACGATCACATGTGCCAGGTAAGGGAAAACCTCTCACTAGCTTTCAATTATATTTTTTTGGACTTGATCCATTTGATTTACCTAAATGATACAAAATATAATTGGAAAGCCCGATAATTGTTAAAGTGAATATAATTTAAATGATTGCATTAATCATACATGTATTTTCTCGAAACACAATTATTAAGGATAGAGTATACACAGTGGCTCTTGATATAACGGACTCTTGATATAACGGAGACTAAGTAAGATATAATGGATCAAGGTTCAATTCCACATTATAATAAATACTACTTGATATAATGGATTTACTAATAAAACTCACGATAAAGCAGATTTTAAAAAATTTCTCACTATGTGCCCAAGGTACTACGTTATATCGAGAGCCACTGTGTACATAGATCAATTTTCATATGATATGCATGGCAAATCAAGACCTTATATAGAGAATAAAAACATGCCACTAATAAAAATTTTTGAGAATGCAACCAAATTTTTTTAAAATTTTATATATTGTAGATTAAAATATACTCTTTCTAAAGATATAAATTTTAACAACAAATAGGTCCTTTGCAGTAGAAAGGGCTGATACTTGTTTATATCTAATTTTGAGAAAATCACGTTTGTTTTGTTTAGACTGATCCGGGTTAATCAAAATATTCATGATTTGATTAGTCTATTATATTGGTAATCTGTGATGTATGAAACTCCCAAGAAATTTTTTTTTAAATATCTCAATTTTTTATGATGCAAATCAATTTCTACTTATAATTGAAAAATGTAGCGCATGTCAAAATTTATTTGAATATAACAAAAACCTGATTTTCATTTTTGGGCAGTAATGGCCCTTTCTATTGCAAAGGCCCCAAATTATTTTAAAAAGTATACTTATATATATCATAAAGTTTGCTGCGGTGGCCTCAAATTTGCCACGGTGCACAAAATCTTTAATTTTGATTGGTTAGATCATATGATCATCATATGATTTTTGTAAACAAAAAAACAATACCTAATCTTTAACTACATGCTTTTTAGTGAATATCTAACCAATATTAATAATTTTACTGCCATTAGAATTGCAAATGCCTACTCTACAATTTTTATAATAAATTTTTAAAAATTACTATATATTACCTGTGGTATCATCACTGGTATGATCTACAATACATAAACAAAATAAACAAAACAAACAGTTTGTATTAAATAAAATAATCTCTTTAATATTAGGGTAAGGGTAAAGGTTAAAGATTAGAATAGGAGCTTTGTATATAGTAAAAATTTAGCAAAGAATTTTTTTTGCATAAAAAAAAGTAGTTTCATAAACAAAATTTTTAGGTTAAAGCAATTTTAGCAATTTTTTAAAAAATTCTTTGTTTTTGTTATACAAAAATTGATCTACATGTTACACCTGATCCTGAATTTTAATTGGCAAATTGATTACTAGTGATGATCACTAGTAGTGATAAATAGCAAACTCCAATTTTTAAATAACTTACTTAATAAAATTTTCTTTAATTTTAAAAAGAAAAAATGCTTGCCATCAAGATTATATAAAAATTGATCTACATATACTCTACCCTTAAAGGGAACAAATTAAACTTCATACTGTTTACAGTTAATCATACTTTCTTTTGAATCACAAACGTTAAAGTAAACAGAATTAAACTTCACACTCATTTTGGTAATTTACATTCTCTTGAAACTCAATTGTTAAAGTAAACTTCATATATACCTTTCTTGCACTGTCATTGAAGCAACAATGCCTAATCACCAAATAAGAGACCCTTGTATTGTCTAAATATCATGGAACCTATCTGCACCTACCAATAAAATAATACTGTATGTTTCCAAAAATATGCTACCTTTTTGCTGATTTTTAACAAAAAAAACCATGGATAGTTAATTTTTGGGTTATTTACTATTTTAAGTAATTTAAAGCACAACAAAGAGATAGCTTATTTTCAAATACAAAACTCTAACAAGTAAAATAAATAAATATGCTGTAGACAATAAATAAATATGCTATAGACAATAAATAAATATGTTATAAACAATAAATAAACAAGTTTACTAAAATGCACCTATGGTATTGAACACCATGTTGCACAAAACTATTAGAATAGCCAATCAAAATTTAAGATCAGGTGTAACATAAAATTTTGTTTTTTTTTTGTTTATTTTTTGAAAAAACCTTCATAACTTAAAATTTTGCTTATTAAACTGCCTTTGGGGCTCTAATAAAAAAAATTCCTTGCTAAATTTTGGTATAAACTATGCCTCCTGCCCTATCCCAGGTCTCACTCTAACCCTAAGGTAATAAAAATTTATTTTTTGTTTTATAAAAGTTTATTTTTTTGTTTTTGTTACACGAATTTGCAAATCTAATTTACCTATAGTGTTCAACACCATAGGTGCATTTTATAATAATTGTAAATAAATATGCAAAAAAAATCAGAGATAACTTAAAAGCGATTTTTGATCAATCGATTATAATTGCTACATAGTAAAGTCTAAATTTACTAAGAAAATCGATTAAAGTTACATATGTAACCTTGTTCAGCAGATCAAAAATACGCATACTCTAAAAATTTTATAAAAATCGGAGAACTTTTTATTATTTGACTTTTAATTTTTACTTCAACAGTTTTTTTTGTAAGAAAAAACTGTTGAACGTAAAAATTAAAAGTCAAATAATAAAAAGTTCACCAATTTTTATGAAATTTTTAGAGTATGCGTATTTTGATCTGCTGAACAAGGTTACTTATGTGACTTTAATCGATTTGCTTAGTAAAATTTAGACTTTACTATGAAGCAACGTTCATTGATCGTGGGGTTAGCTTATTTTCAGAACTAAAAATTTTTCTATTTACCTTTTGGTGCAACAAAGGGTAGCTTATTTTTGGGTCAAAGGCGTTTTGATGCTTTTGGATCAAAACTGGAGGGTAGCTTATTTTAGGATGTAGTTATTTTTGGAAACATACAGTATATTACTTTAGAAAAAAGGACAACCTGTTAGTAATTTAATTCTATGTAATATTAACTAGAAATTGTTACAAAACTTACTTGTTGTTATAAAATATGAAATAGGTAAAGTTGAGATGGTTTGTGTTAGAATAAAATGATGTAATTTCTATTGTGAACAGTTGTAAAAATTCTAATACAAAACTTGCACATCATTCCGGTAACTATAAAAGACAAGTTAGTAAAAAATTCTGCTACAATTTTACTTGACATACAATATATAATTAAGATCGTTAATTTTGCATTAAATTGCAAAACCCTGTTACAAAATACCCTTGCTATTCAGTGTCCAAGTATGCAATTAAAATTGAGTCAATTTGCATTAAAGGCATCATTAATTACTGTAAAAAATTTTATTACAAACCTTGCTTATTATTCCAGTAATATATAGCATGATAGTAAAAAGGTGAAATAGTTTTAATAAAAGTTATTATAATTTCTATCATGAATTTCTATAAAAAATTTGGTTACAAACTTATCTAACAGATAATATGTTTTAATATTTTTGTACCAAAATTATTGTGGCTTCTACAGTTATCCCTTTATATAATTACACAGTTGGGCATATAGTAGATTTTTTTAAAAATGTGCTTATAAAAGGGATGTGCTTATATAGAGGTTTTTTTCTTATAAATTAAATTATAGTTTGGCCTAAACATAAATATAATTACATATGATGTGATTATATAGGGGTGACTATATGGAGGGATGACTGTATCAAGAATTACTATAAAAATTCTTATGTGAAACTTGCTTGTTATTCTATAAATCACAATAATTGGTTAGGATTAAGTTAGTTCACATTGAAATTATTATAGTTTTATCATAAGTTACTGTTATAAACCTTATCTTACTATTCTGGCAATACACAGTATGCAACTTACTAATGTATATTATTAATATTATCTATATCTCAGTTAATTTTAGACACAATGTGTGCATATTGAACAGAAGTTTATTTGTTAAATTTCAAAAATACAAGATGTGTATAACAATCAAAAGTTGTTTTTTTTATAAAAACTAATAGTAAAGGAAGTACCATTTATTATGTAATTTCAAGAGGGGGATGGGGAGTTAGCAGTCTATTACGTCTATAAATTATATATAAAAATTATGATTGCCTGCTAATTAGATCACGGAAGGGGGAGGGAGTATGACCTTCTAATGAAAATAAATTACGTAATAAACGGCACTTCCCTAATAGATCAATTACAAATTATAACAAATTGTTTTGACATTAACATGCAAATGATATATTTCAAATTTAAATAGTATCGATATAAGACCGTACAAAATTATACACTTGGATTTCATATCACAGGGTGGTGATTAGTAACCCAGCCACACTCCTTTTTTTTTATAGTAAAAATTTTTTTACAGCTATTACAGCTATTATCATTTCTAGAACACTTGTAAAAATTTGCCGTATGATAACTGATCACAGTAGTTTAATAAGATCAGGTGACTAATATATATTACAATAAGACTAAATATCGATGTCGAACTTGTAAATCGTAAAATTTCAATTCCCTATTTTTTGGCATGATCCACTTTCGCTACTTTTGCTCAAACAAAGCCTTTATTTATTTCTACTGGTAATTATTTTTTGTTTAATATCAAAGACGAAATTTTGTTTTTAAAAAATTCAATTCTTATTTTTTGGCAAGATCAATTTTGTTCAAACGAAACCTTTATTCATTTCTAATTATTTTTTATTTCATTTCGAAGACAAAAATTCCTATACTTTGGTAAGATACATTTTGTTCAAATAAAGTCTTTATTCATTTCTAATTATTTTTTTTTTGCGAAAAATTCATTTTTTAAAAATTCAATTCCTATTCTTTGGCAAGATCCATTTTCATTTAAATGAAGGTATTTATTTATTTTTAATTATTTTTCGCTTTTTGTTTAAAATGAAAAATTAGATTTTAAAACTTTGTATAAAAATTCAATTTTTATTTTTTGACAAGATCCATTTTCGTTCAAACAAATGCATTTATTATTTCTAATTATTTTTCTTAGGCGAAAAATTCGTTTTTAAAAAATTAAACTAAATTTCAATTCTATTCTTTGCCAAGGCATTTTTGTTCATATGAAGGCATTTATTTATTTCTAATTATTTTTCATTACTTGTCGAAGATGAAAAATTTATTTTTAAAAAATTTGGGATATCTCTGTCATTTTAAAGCAGTCAACAAATTCAAGATCACATACCTTCGTTGTGGCAAAGTCCAGCATTATGTTGACCATTCGAATTGCCTTTTTCTGCAAGTTCAGTTAACTATTCGAATTGTCTTTTTTAGCAAATTTCAAATAACACTCAAAGCCTTTTTTCGTCCTTGTTTGTGTCCATATCTTTGTTATAGTAGAGTTCTGTCCATACAAATTGGCTCTTTCAGCAAATTTCAAGTAATATTCAATCGCATTTTTTTTCATCCTTGTTTGTGCCAATACCTTTGTCATAACAGAGTTCAACATTAAGTTGTCTTTTCTAATTGCCTTCATGGTCCAAAAGTAGTAGCACCAGCAACAATGTCTACAAGAACAACCAAAGGTCCCAAGTATTAGTTCAAGTATCAAAAGGAATGGTACTACTCACGAAACTTAAACAGAAAGCACGACTGATTGATGTTGCATATATATTTATATAGTTTTCTGTGAATTTCTGCTTAAAACATGGTACTATATTTATCTATTGTATGAGAAACGTTTAACCAAACATCGCTTTGACAAGTTTTTGTCTTAATTAAAGTGTCTAAAAAAAAAATCTTTTTATTATTGTTTCTCAGAACTAAATATAGAAGAAAATATCTAGATTATAAAATTTAATTGTATATCTAGTATCTATGAGCTTGCCAGGCAGCCACCAGAACACTAATAATTAACATCACTGTCGCAGCATATAATTGATTGATTAATCGATAAAACCTGAGTTGTGAGTAGTACTATAGATCAGGTTTGGGTAGAGTAAAATTCGCAATTAAATTGTAGTTTTGAATGATATAGTTTTTAGCCAGTATATCGCTTCAGTATAATCTTAATACTGGCTAAAAATTTTATTATTGGAAAACTACATTTTTATTCCCAAAAAATAATTATTGATACAAAATATAACTATTTACATCAGAGTTATTCAATATTTCTAAATTAGACTTTTTTATAAATATGAAATAACTCCCAAAAGTGTAATTTTGAATTTTGATCGAATTAAGTTTAATCCCTAGATGTTATTTTGTGTTTATATAGTTTATTATCTGTTTCAGGTTTAGTGCAACTGTGTTGCGCAGCTACTAATTAAATAAAATTGGTTTAAATACTAAAATTTATTGAATGGAGAAGTTTTATTAGCTAATTATATAAAAAAAATAAATTTCAATTCCCACTTTACTGACCCAGCCAGGATATAAAAACCAATTATTTAAATTTGTATGGCTAATAATCTTATATTAAATTTTCTTATAGCCTAACTATAGTTTTTGGATATATCAATTTATAAACACTTAATTTTTTTATTATTATATGAATAATATAATATCAATAATAATAATGTTTAAGGGTAGGGTATTTCAATGATATGTTATGCATATTTTGTATTAATGCAGATCTTTTGTGGCTTATAGTTTTTTAAACATACAACAATCTAGATTTTCAACTGCCATATATTTCTTAGAAAAAATAACTTTGTTTTACTTGTTATAAAGTGAATATACTTTTAAAGATAGATTATTTTGTATTAGGTATTTTATATAGTAAGTTGTATATATGCTAAGCTTAGTGAAAAAGTTACTCATTGGTACTGTTCTTTGCCCATTATTATTGCTTGTAAACTATCTTGCTTTAAAATTATATTGTAGATAATTAGATGCACTATTAATAATTAATAGATTGAATATACTGTTTTGTACTAGATTTTGACAGTTTTCAAAAACTCAAAAAATCTAAAAATTTAAAACACAAATTTTTTTTATATACAAAAATCTGATAAATATTCAAAAATAGTTTGGTATTATTTATTTTAATATTATAATAAAATTATTGCAAAAAAAAATTTTTTTAGATCTAGTCTTTAGCATTTCTCTAAAGAGATTGAAATTTAGGTTGCACTAGTTAATTATTAAAAAATTTGTTATTTTTATTCAAACTTTGATTATTGATAACTTAATAATAGATAATTTACTATACAACTTTTTCTAATAATTACCTGGGCTGAATTTTCTAACAAAAAAAAACAAAAAGTTTTTTGTTGGAGTGTTGCCTATACTTAATATATAGTAGGATAACACAAAAAATGGTTTTTACAAAGGTTACTACTTTTTGGAGGACTCCTTTGTATATTTAGCATGCAAGCTAAAAGTGTTTCTTACAAGATAACTGGTAGAAGATGGTGCCTTGTATAAGAAATTTTTGTGAAGTTACAAAAAATTGCTCCATTAATAAAATAAACTATAGTAAAACAATAGAGAACAACAAAAAAATAAGTTTTATTTTTCTTTAAATTTGGTACAAGTATCATTTTACTCTCCTTTGGACTTTTCAAAATTTTACCAAAAAGCAGAAAATCTAGCTTACTCTCTCTAAGGTGCCTATCTAATCAGATTCAAGTTAGGGCAGTGTCATTAATCACCTGATTATTTTTTATCAGAGGCCTACCCCCTCCCTCTTTCTTAATATATAAATAGTCAGGTTCTTATATATAATTTCAACTTTTTTTACCCCCCTCCCCTCCTAAAAAATCACCTGATTTTTGTTACTCCCCTTATGAGTGAGTTTTGAGTTCTGCGAAATAAACAATAAATAATACGTAAACAGTTTGAGGAAAAACCTTATAATAAAATTTCTTTTCAGAAGGTTCTAGAAAGATATTCGTTTTTGCTATACATTTAACACTTTGATAAATTTTATTTATATAGCATTTGATAAATTTTTTTATATAGCATTTGATAAATTTTATTTATATAGCATTTGATAAATTTTATTTATATAGCATTAAAAATTTTTTAAGTTTTGAATAGGTTTAGATTTAGGTTTAAACCTAGTTAATTTTCTTTTATTTGTTTTTTTTTTAGCTTACTTGAAATTACAGAATTTTCTTTGTTTCTTTCATTTTGTTATCATTTTTTTCTTTGGAACTTACATAGGTTTCATTGTTTTCTTTCCTTTTTTTCTACCCTTTTATTTCTTTTATCTATTTTTAAGTATATTATACATATTTCAGATATCGATCTAGATGAAAGGGATTTAAAGAGAATCCTGCTTGACAGGATTAGCTAAATATTCTAATTTTTCTTATAGAAAATTAGTGCAACAAGCACATCTGGGCACTCTTGAGGCAGCTGGGTAGGGTCAGACCTAAAAATTAAATTAGAAATTAGTTTAAATAATTGAACTTTGTATTCAATTCACTACTATAAAAAATTTTAATAAAGTACTAGTGAGCCTGTCAAGAGAAAAAAAATTTCAATAACTAGTAATCCAATTTGTATAAATATTTCTATAGATAGTATCAATAATCATCTATGATATATAAAAATTTTAACAAATTTGGTCTGGTAATTCTCAAGTAATTGCTTGTATATAATACGGGTATATATTCAATTTTTTTAAAAATATTAACTATTGTATACAAATAATTACTTAAGAATTTTTATACCAAATTAGTTAAAATTTTTATATATCATAGAAGAATATTAATACTATTTATAGCAAAAATTTGAGCCAATTTAAATTACTAGTTATCAAGATATATTATCAAAGTTTGAGTACAAATAGCAAAATTTTTTAATAATATTATTTATATAGACTAGTAATCAATTAAATTTGCCTAAAAAAGTTAAATAATATTTTTAAAAAAAAATTTTTTAAAAAAATTTTATTTGATTTTTGATATAATATTCTTTTAGGTTTATATTTTGTTTTTAAATAGTAAATTATAATAAATAACTATATTATATATAAATTTATACAAATTTAAAATTAATCTATTTTTATAAAATTAAAGAAAATAATTAAAGTTTTAAATTTAAAAAATTTTTAAATGACTAATATATCGGAGGGCTGTATCAGTGATCACAAGTAGGATTGACATGTGAAGCTTGGACCAGAGAATTTAATAGGCAATCCCCTAGTTGGGTTGTAGGTTTGGCACCTAGTGTAAAACCTTCGGGCGAACTACTTCAATTAGACAACCAAAAGTTGTACGTGTGGCTAGTTGTACTCTCATTCAATGTAACAATTGTGGAGCTGCCCAAAGAGGCACCCTTGATCCACAGGCTTGATTAAATAAACTCTCACCCAGAGCGGGAACTTTGACATAAAAAAAAAAAATTTAAATATATTTGATTCCCAAATTAATATTAAAACTTTTATTTTAAGTTTTACTAAAAATAAAAAAATTACCCATTTTCAAAAAAAATTGTTTGAAATTGGTTTAAAAGTATTATATATATACAATATGTATATATTACACTAGTAGTGTTCTACACCAGTAAATACAAATTATAATATGCAAAAAATATTTTTGCGTTAGGGTTAGAGTTAGAGTTTGTGTTAGGGTTTGGGTTTGGAGTAGAGTTAATATACCAAAATTTTGCAAGGAATTTTTTTTGTTAGAACGTGAAGATAGGTTTCTTAGACAGAATTTTTCATTATAGACAATTTTTGAAAAAAAATACATTTTTTTGAAAAATTTGGTTTATATCTGATCTTTACATTACACGAATTTCATGAATTTTGATTGATCAAAACACATGTGGTGTTGAACACCAGTGGTGTGCTTTATCAACATCCTATATATATTATTATTTTTTTTTTAAACTTTGGCGGATCTTGCTATTACTTTTATTTATAGTTATATATATATACATGATCATATACAAATTTTAATCTATTAATACAAGCCCGACATCATTCAGTTACTTCTATTAGCACCTAAATGTGACCCACCACAGTCAACCCCCGGAGAGATCGATATTGAGAAAACTCCTTACGAAGTTACTATCCAACCTAGAATTTTACCAAGTCAGCTTGGTGGTGCCATAAGTTTATGTAGTATCATGTGTTTTAGACTTAGGTCTCACATTATGTCTCGTGACTTTGGTTATTCCAAATTAGGGTCCTGGCAGACTGTCCTAGCACAGCTTTCTTCATAGCCACAAATTCTCAAAATAACAGCTGCCCAATTAAGTTTATCATATTATGTCCTAGATTCCTATAACCCCTGGAGGTCTCTTACAGTGTTTCATTTCCCTAACTGGCTGGCTTTTATTATTTTGCCTTTGGGAGAAATTGAACTGGCAACCTTGCGATTTGTATCCTCAGAGCATAACCGCTATGCTATTAACCTAAAGGACCTCTAAAATATTATATTTATATATATTGAAATAATTATTAATATATTAAAATCTTTAACATTAAATAACTCTTGATCTACTAATCCATCTTGGATAATTTAACTACCAAAATAATCGTCTCAGTGAGTCAATTTTAATAAATCCAAAATCATTAAAATCTGATCACAGGTTCCTAAGATCAATAAATATTTGTAATATAAATAAACTATCATTAATCTTGGGATTCTGTGATCAAATTTTAGCAATTTTAGGCTCATTAGAATCATCTCATTTAGATGCTTATTTGTTAGTTAAATTATCCAAAACAGATCAGTGGATCAAAAGTTATTCACTGTTAAAGATTTTTAATATTTTTGATATAATGTTATTTATAGGCGAAAATATAATCTTTAGTTTGTAAACATTTTTATTATGACAAATTTTAAAATTAATACTTTGCCAAAGTATTGTATAAAGCTAACTGAATTAATTTAAATATGTTTTAGGGGGACCTCCCAGGACCCTGAGCTATACATAGATGGGTGACAATTTGCTATTGCTTATTTTTAACTATTTTTGTATAGATCATTTCTATATTTAGTAATATTAATGCTTATTTTTGACTGTTTTTCTGTAGATCTGTGCTGTTTTTAGAAATATATAACAATTTTTTAAAATTGTTAGCTGTTCATAGATTGCTCGGGGTCCTGACCTCCCTATCTACTTTTTAGCAATTGTGCAACAAATAAATTTTGCAGGCAAATTTGCCTGCATAACGTATTAAGAGATAATAGATAAATCAGTTTTAGAATTCACTACCAATGAGATCACCACTACTGAGACCACTGCCAAGACCACCACTACTAAGACCACACCACTTAGACAACTACCAAAGACCACTACCAACCAGGTTGTTGCTATGGAAGAAAATATTTCATGAATATTGGGGCTCCAGGAATCTGTTCATAAATTGCTTGAAAAGTATTATGCAATGATATATTGGCAAGAAAGTGTATATAAAAAACAAAAAGGCAAATAAAATTGAAGCTGGGCACAATTGCTATTGTGCCAGACCACAGTATGAATTAGCCAACTAGAAAAAGAAAGTTACAACAGATATTTTCCCAATGAGGTGTGTTTAAATCACTCACGTCCAACAATCAAACCGCAGTTGTTGAAATGAATGGCAAAGATATTTGGTTCCAATCAAGCAAGTCAAGGCTATACAAAAGAAGTCATGACCTAATTGAGGCAGAATTTAAATGGGTGGGTGGGTGGGTGAAGCTTTTTTTTTTTTTTTTGAGGCTAGAAGTTTTCTAGAAAAAATAGAAGTAAATCAAGATTTTTTGAGATGGGAAATTTTCTAGAAAACAATGGATATTTTTAGAACGCCTTTTTTTTTTGTAAGCCAACTTTTGATTCAATAAATGAAGTTTTTAGGATTATACATATCTTGATTACATAGTCGTGTTACTGCGTCACCTAGTTAAATTAAAATTCGAGATCCGATGTAACATAAAATCAAAACAAACACCCGAAGCCTAACCTTTAACGCCCGAATGCCAAGTCCCAAACCTAACCTTAACACTAACAAATAGTAAAATTTTAGCTTGGCGACATAGTTTTAGATTTGTAATTTTTAGGATGCCGACCCTTGTATCACGTGGATTTATTTATTTATTTTAGAAATTACATTTAATTCTATGAAATTTTTGCATCTTTTATAACGATAAAGTGTTGTTTTTTTTTTTTTTTGGAACTTGCGGCAGTGTTAAGGGTGGCGTGATCCATTGGGGATGGTATTTCGTACATCCCCACATCGCCAGCCCGTATAGTACATACTACATCAACTTAAAATGAATTAACGGATAATTTGGCGCCATACATATTTGTTATACTTTTATTGTCTAGTAACAATTATTGCGTTTGATACAATACATAATAACAAAATTTTGGTCGATAATTAAATTTATATCGATATTGATATTTATAAAATATAGATGCCTAGCACATGGGCCAACGATAACTATCCGGAAATTATTCTCACAGATATATCAATAAATCAGAATTTTGCTGATGTCAAATACATATAAATATACGTACTTATTCTAATTTTTTTTCATTTATTAAAATTTTTTCAAGATCAAATGAGAGTTATCTGAATTGAGATTTATTTTTTTTAGTCTAACAGAAAAGTTAATATGAAGGGTTAAAAGAAAAATGCAAGATACAATTTATTATTAATAAATTGTTTAAGCGTTTATGTAATATTGGGGCTTATTCTTTTTACATATTTTCGTTAATAATGTTAAAATTTATAAGAAATGATACGATTCGTCGCAGCTGATACTAACTAAGATTTGCTGGTGTTGAGGACCGAATCTAGTTTAATAAGAGATATAGAAACTTCGAGTACTTTTTTTTTTTTGAAGATTTGGGTTAAAATTATTAATAAAAGAGCATCTGTAGATTTTAATAGGCTTAGCAAGTTTAGCAGATTTAAATAGAGACAAATCTCAGTATCAGCTGCGATAATTAGAATAAAGAAACATAAAACAATATACGGATTGTAGTGTTATACAGTCAGACCTCACTAAATGCATATTCTCTAAATGCATAGTTTCTCTAAATGCATGGCTTTGTTTTGGCCCAAACCCATATAGCACTTATAGATTTTTACCACCCTAAATGCAATACCTCTTTAAATGCAAGATTTTTGGTCGCCCATAGCTATGCATTTAATATAAATTATCTAATTGTACCATGTTTCTGGTTTTATCGTGACATGTCGCGCAACTACCCTAATTGGTTATACAATACAATTAACTGGTCAATGATATAAACTAATGATAGCTGACGAAACTGTTGACGAATCTAGACAAATAGGGCCACAGAAAATTTTGGATGTCAAACCGCAGATTTTTATTTTGCCGACACCTCAGTTCACCTTCAATTAATTCGCCGGCATGTTTATTTCGCCGACAATTATTTCATTGCCAAGCTTTTTAAAAATTGCACTAAACTTAACTTTAATTCTAAGCCTGACCCCAGAATTATTTTGTCGGTGAAATAATTTTATTTATCTTTATTATTCTCGACATCTACAAATATTTGGAAAATTTGGATAAAAATTTTGAAATATTTAAAATCGCAAAAAAAAAAAAAAAAAAAAAAATTTATCTATTATAGGAATTGGTAGGTTCTTTTTTTTTTTTTTTACCATTAATAAGAAAGTAGCGGTGGTAAGGAATTGGTTGCATATCGGTATTACCAAATGCAATATCAAAATTAGAGTTCTGCAAATGCTTGTACCAACATATTGGGCATCATGCCAAGTACTAGTACCTTAAGCTGTGTCTATGTCCCTAGGCACAAAATTGCCAGGCATATTATGGGTACGGGCAAGCACTATAACGATAATGGCACTAAATATTAACTTATGCCTGACATTTTATATCCATATTTGCAAAAGATCTTGCCAAATTTTTGTGCCTATGCCCATGCTAGTACCAGATTTTTGTGTCCGTGCCTATGTCCATGCCCAAGATTTTGTCCTGTGCCTTGTCTATGTTTTTTATTAGACATGAGCATTTTCCCAGGCTGTAGAACCCTAATCCAAGTATAGGATCAACACTAAAGTCATGAATCACTTATTTATTATGGCATGGTTGGTTGGGAACAATACCAATATATGCCCAGCCGTGACTTTGGATAAATGGTAATAATGAGGTGCGAAATCGGTCTTTATGATGAATTTCTATTACAACTCATCAATTTTCTTATAAATCCCTTTATTACAACCTTGAAACTTGGAGTATGCACTACGTCATAACACATGGCATGTGGCTTCACCTAATTTACATGTATATTTAAGATTATCCAATCCGGATAATCTTTATTCTTAATTTGGCATGATTACGAATTTAACTGCATAAAAATTAAAGAATATGCATAATAATTAACGGATAGGGATATCCGCATTGAATCCCCGAATTCATTGGATTACTGAATTGAAACACTAGGTGCGCCATACATTATTTAAATTTTTATTATATTATAAAATAACATTTTATTTATTAATGTTTTTAATCAATTTCAATATGAGTACATTTTTATTTTGGTAAAAATCCCAAATTTCGATCAAAAAATATTGATTGTAATTGGTGCCGAAAAGGTTTTGGCTACACCACTAGACTTCCCAATATAAATTTCTTCGAGTGATACAAAAAAAGAAATTTCTCTTAACACAAGGCCTGTAAAATTTGCTGACAAAGAAAATAGGTTACACCCCGGAAATTTAGATCGTAAGGTCAGTGTAACGTTGGTATGAGGTGTAAGCCGAGATCACAAATGTAACTCAAAATTTTGCTAAAAACTCAAATCTTGAAGAGACTTATTAGCATTATAATATAATTTAGGTTTGTAAATAAGCAAAGTGCGTTTAAGGTTATATCATTAGTGTAAAGGTTATATCATTAGTGTAAAGGCTATAAGAATAGATTGTTAGTTACTTACGATATGTAAACTTTCGTTCCCGTAGTTTTTAATTAGTGCTCTAAGATCAATTTAAAAGAATATTTTCACCTTCTTTTCTTTGCACGTGTTCAAATTCTAAGTTGGAATAATTAAACTTTGTATTCTCTGATTGACTATTTCCTTTTTAGGTTGTATTACGAAAAAAATCCATGGTATTTTCTTAGTCAATATGTAGTTAGCAGAAAACCTTTATCTACAGACTTAAAGGAGTTAGGTTGTGTTATAACAAAAAGTATTCCTACAGAAGCAAACCAACAATTTTTTAAAAGCATGGATAATAGAACAAATGCCATTACTGCCTATAAGTTTATATTCAACCATTAAAAATCATAGTTGTTATATCATAAAAACGATTCTCCGTATAATTTATAACACTGAATATATATCTATATTTTAAAAAACAAAAAATTAATATAAAATGACCCTTTTTAATATGAGACTCGGATAATTTTTTGCCCAAAATTGTTTATGAAGGATTTTTATTAAGACAATACATATGTTACGAAATGCAAAATTTATAAATTAATGTGCACAAAAGGAATATTGTTCCAAATCGAACCAAAAAATGCACATCGATAGCAGAGATCTTTTTCATTTTTTCCGAGGATTTGCAAAGAGGAGAGTACCTTCCTGTGTTTCGAATACAAAGTAAAACCTCCAATTATATAACTTAATTAATAATTTTACTTTGTGTTTGCAAAGAAAGTAAATTCTCTCCACACGTGAATCTGGACTACCCCGACACACCAAACAAGATAGACACCTGTTAAAAATCGAAAAAAACCTCTGCGGTAATCGATTAGTTGACTAAAAAATTTTTAAAAATCGATTAAAATCGGTTATAGTAAATTAATCGATTACTTAATTCATCGCTAATTGATTAGTTGGTATATCATAGTAGCTTTGGATATAATTGCGTAGCTACCTAATTACAAGATCAAAGCATGATACTATATAAAACTGCTAATTAATTTAGTCAGTTAATTGATTAATTGTCGCAATCGTTTATTGTCTAATAAAGTTTTCATTAAATAATTAATTAATAGATTTTCGATTTAGAACAATCAAAAGAATAGTTTTACAAAGACAACAAATTTTCAATGAATGGTTTCGCTTGATCGACCACAATTTATTTTGTGCATCTAAACATAATTTATTTGGTGCGACCAATGCTAATAAAGTAACGAAAACCTAATCGGTTATCCTGGTAGTAATGTTTAATATTTGCAGTTTTCTATATAAATCCCCTCATCCGAATTCATTGCCATTTGAATTCCTCTCATCCGAATCCAATTAACCTCTTTCCTAAATATTCGTTCATTTAATCATTTTCCGAAAATCCAAATCTCGGAAAACCACATCCATTCATTCATTTATAAGATGTGTAAAATGAATTATTCGATTTTAATACTGGCATTATTATGCCTCATAAGTATCTCGAGTGCCCAAGATATCTCAGTGGATGGTACATGCGGTCCTGATAAGAATACCAAATGGTACAATATAGTCTTATTGACTTGAATAATATATATATATATTTTTTTTTATTTCAACGATTCTACTTTTTTTTTTTTCTTAGTCCCGATAATTATTGCTGCTCTCAATGGGGTTATTGCGGTGGTACATCTGGTACGTTTCTTAACTAATATTTTTATCCAAATTTCTATTTCTTCAAGTTTAGTTTCTAATTTCTTTTGCTCCTAATAAATAGACTTTTGTGGTGAAGGGTGTCAACAAGGGTTCGGCACCTGCGGTCAAGTCTCAAATGGCGGTAGCAACCAAGTCTCAACTGACGGTAGATGCGGTCCTGTCAGTAATACTAGATGGTATATGGTCTTGTTGATTTTATTAATATATTTATTTTTAATTCAAGCCTAACGATTCTATTTCTTTTTCTAGTCCCGACAACTATTGCTGTTCTCAATGGGGTTATTGTGGTAGTACAGCTGGTATGTTTCTCATTTTGCTAAATTTCTCCTTTTTTTTCAAAAATTCTTAACTAACAACCTTTTTTAATAGATTTTTGTGATACGGACCAAGGATGTCAAAAAGGATATGGTACCTGCGGTCTTTCAAATATCAATGATAACACTAATGGTGACGTAAAAGTTGTCTACACTTGCGAAAGTTCTAAGACTATGGCTTTAACTTTTGATGATGGTCCACGCCCTGTATGTATTTTATATTTCTAAAATCTAAAATTTTAAAATTCACTCATTTATTTAAATTTCTTTTAGTGGACGAAAGACTTACTCGATAAGCTAGACAAAAAGAAAGTAAAAGCTACATTCTTTTTCAATGGCCACAATGCAGAAGGATATTGTATCTACGACTATGCTGAAATTGTACAACGTGCTTTCTCTTCAGGTCACTTAATCGCCCATCATACTTGGTCCCACCAAGATTTAACCCAAGTCAGCTCTGATGAACTAAAATACCAATTGGATTTCTTAAATACTGCTTTTAAGAAAATTCTTGGCGTTACTCCACGATATTTCCGACTTCCATTCGGTGCTGGTCCCGATAACTCGACCATAAAATCTGCTGTATTAGCAAATGGAATGGACAAATTGATAATGTGGGATGTGGATCCTCAAGATGCTATCGATGGTGTCACTGAACCGCAGAGTGAAAAAACTTTTAATAAAGAGATTAGTGATAAAAAATCCCATATCGTGGTAAATCATGATTTGATTGAAACTACAGTTAAGAAATTGGCTCCTTATGAGATTTCTAAAGCAACTAAATATGGGTATAAATTTGATACGGTAGCTGGGTGTATCGGAGATTCGGACCCAAGCGATTGGTATAATATTGATACTGGAAAATTTGGCACAAGGGATGAAACTTGGACATGTACTTCTGATGATATGCATAGTGCATAATCATTTAACACATTAACTGTCATGTAATTAGATTTTAAACCATTTAAATTTTACTATCGGTTATCTAAACCGAACTATCATAAACAGCTTTTTTATAATAACTTAAATAAAAATTGGACTAATATTTAATTTAAGTAACTTATCTATAAAAGATTAAAATTGCTTAATATATTCACGTCACTCTGGTTATATTTACATTTTTGAAACATTAGTAAAAAAAATTCAAATGTTGATAATGCAAAACTACTTTTATCATATTGTTATTGTTACTCTTTAACTAATTTTAGAGATCCGTTAAAAATCATGAGATTTCAACCAATCAAAATCATGAATTTTTGTTTACACTGATCAGCCCGACGAAGCAAAAAAAGTAAAAATTACAAAAAACCTATGCCTAAATCTATTTTGGTGCATTAATATTGAGAAAAAATGTCGAGCAGATGATTTTACGTCTAAGATTGTTCTAGCCCTAACCAAAATGGCCTATAATCTAATCCTAATCTTTAATGTAACTAAATTTCGTGATCGAACCTGGCTTTAACGGTTCGCAAGTATAAACAATATTAAGGACGTACTGTACATCAGGAACGTGGGATTTTATTGTGATTAAATCAACTTTACAGTATCAGTTATAAAATACGTTTTACCATGATCAAAGCAAATATTAAAACTAGACTTGACCAAGACGGTGGTTTCGGTCTCCGGATTAAATATAATGCTCAGGGTTTCTGCATGTTTTTTATCACTATTATTTATGATTTATACTAGGGAACAGTTTAAAAACTGTTGTAAGTCGGAGCGATCATCATGTATTACATGTTACAAACGCGTGAATATGCATTATTGCTACACTAATTGTCCGGAGGACTTTATATGTTTACGTAAGGTATATACAAAATTTACATTTTTTGATGGATCAATACTTGTCCGGAGCGTAGCGGAGGACTTTATATGTTTACGTAAGGTGCTACATAAGTTACATTTTTGATGCATCAATAATAGTAATATCAAAAATGTAACTTCTGTATTTGGTGTCTGTCCGCATGCGTATAATAGTTACATTTTTGATGTATCATATTTTTTTGATTTGTGTTGCATCAAAAAATGAAATTAGATCTTAGTTGTTATTGCGCTTCGGACACACAATTCTGTGCATTATCCTAGTAGTAATATCAAAATGTAACTCTGTATTTGGTGTCTGTCCGCATGTGTATACAAGTTACCTTTTTGATACATCATATTGTTTTGATTTGTGTCGCATCAAAAAAATGAAATTAGATCTTAGTTATTATTGTGCTTCGGACACACAATGCTGTGCATTAACCTAGTTTACGAACCAGATACGCGTGCGGACAAACATGAAAATCAAAATTACGTTTCTGATATATTTCTTAATTGTGTATCAATAACGTAATTCAGGTAACACCATTATTAAACTACGCTCCGGTGTCATGGGAAATTTTGTCAGATGGCAAAATTTTGTCGATCTGCCACCACGTGAATTGCGATGATCGTACTGAGAACGGAAAATCTGCTCCGGGTCAACCTAAATCCAACCAAACCAAACCAACCAAACCGGTGTTATGCGCCGAATAATATAATTTCTATTTTTTATTTTTATTTCTTTGTTTTCTTTATTTGGTTAGATGGTTTTATCATGGAAAATGATCTATGGGCGCTCGAAGCTCCGATCTGGAGCTCAAAGCTCCAATCGGGCGCTCAAAGCTCCAATCGGGCGCTCAAAGCTCCAAACGAGAGCTTGAAGCTTCCATCAATTAATTAGAATCAAGAATTAGAAGTAGAAAGTATAAATAGGATGGGTTTTAGTAAGGAGACGAGTAGTGAACGATTGTATATAATTTTAGTATTATTGTGATAACATGATGTATTGATTTGTTATAAACCTTGTAACCCGAAACTATGTGTGTTAGTTTATTGTTTTAAACCATTACTTTTGTTCATGATCGAACTAAACCAGCACAATTGTATCAAGCTCTCCCAACCGATCGTAACACCGGACGACCTATCGAAGGAGGCGTGTTAGATTCGGCGAGTGGATAAGTCTAGGCTTCGGTCGTCAATACTTCGGGGTAAGTCTCTTATCAACAAACGAATAACACAACCACAACTATCTCAATACGTCGAAACAGTTGGAAAATAACAATAACCACAGAGGTTCTCAGTTCGTCGAGAAACCACCGGACAGCGTAATATTACAATCACGTGCACAATCAATACAGGAGATGATTGTACTACTATGCCACTTAGTAGTAGATCTTTAGTGTATTTTGTGAGTATGGGGCAACAGGAAAGTAGTTTATCAATAACCAAACAACTGATCATGTTTCTTTGTGCACAAGGCCTTTATTATATATATTTAATTAATTATACAGAACTATAGGTCGTATTGTTACTTTATCTCTTAAAACTACTAAGGCTTCTATCGCTATTTTAGTACATAAATCACCGATAGCACTGTTAGTGTTGATATCACGTTTATTTATTAAATGATTGATAGGACTTTTAGGATGTTTTAGTCTTTTAGGTCTTTTAGTACCAGTGTCACACCCGAAATTAACCTCTTTAAATAATTCAGAGGACTAATCGTTTATTCTCTATAAACTATATCTATGTGATTTGGTTAGGTTAGTGTGCGACTTTAAAAAGAGGATTTACAAGGCTTTATTCGAAAGAGGCACAACTAAACGATACGATTTATTGCAAGATAAGTGTTTAATTTAACGTGTATGAAGACACGGTTATATTTTATTAAGATAATATAACTAATCTATTACAATCTTCTATCTAAGAATTGGAGAGTTTGAATCTATCTATATATTCCAAGGGAAACTATCGAAGTCTTTTGAGAACAAGTCTCTTTAAGAGAGCGGGTCTAAAGAAGATAGTAAGACTAAAATGAAGGTCTTATATACATGATTCAGGAAAAGTATTCTACCGATTCTAAACTAATATTCGTGTCTTTAGATGCTTCTAATAATTAACTTATTAATTAAATGCATATAACTAACCATTTACTAGGCCTATCAGCATGTCTATAGATGACGCGGTTTTGTTTACATAGTCATGCAGATCAGTAATTCCTGCGGACATGCATATCAGTATGTTATATGACATGGTCTAGAATTTCCCATGTTACAATTACTCCCCGCTTAATTATGAGCTCCGCGAATAACAAATACCAACTTTGATCACCTTTCTCCCAATACTAATACTATGAAGATAACAATTACTGACATTATATACACCGTAAGCATTACCCATATTGGCCTACATCGGTAAATTTTTAAATATTCCTTTCGCATTTTGTGAAACATCTAGTATTTGATTGTCTAATGTACATAACCTGTATATATCTTGTGCAACCCGAGTATGTATAATAAAGGTGCCAATCTATCATAGTAAGAATTTTCCTATATGTTTTCCAACTTGAGCGGCGTCAATTCGTAGAACCCTATCTTTGTTGTGCTTCTCTAATATCTTCTCAGTAATTTCCTTTCTGGACAAATAGGTCTTTACTATTCTTTCAAATATTCTACCGGGGTCGAAAATTCGAGTACATGATGAGCGTATCAGTAGATATCAGATGATTTCATATAATATCATCCTAAATATTGTAGTTTTTCTAGACAATATTCCTAACCATTGTTTTTTCTCATTTTTAGGTCCGTACATGCCTATCTTTTCCTCGATTTGGTTGCTATTTGTTACTTTTAATTCTTGATATCTGCTTTTTAGGTTTTGTAATAATAAAATCAGTTGGACTTTGTCTTTTCTAAGGGTTTCTGCATCTTGAACCGTATCGGCTATTTCTGCATTATTGCAATTTTTATCGATTATTTTATGTTTCTCGAAATCTTTTAGTTCGTATAGGGATTTAATTGTTCACCAGAGTTCATTTACCCTTTTTATCCAAACTTCGCATTTGTGATCCAAGGTAGTTGATTCATAGTCTTCTTGTATCTTGGTCTTGTTCAGATCTTTGTCTTTAGACTTTTTGGTTATCCTTTTTAACGTTTCGATCTTTCTCTTCCAAGCTTCACAGGTATACCCTAAATCGATAGTAGTATCGGGTCTAATATCAGTTTCAATACTATTTCTATTTTCAAAATATTCTTCGATTGTTTCTATAATGTGTCCTATCTTTATGTACTTTGGGTAATAATAGGATGTCTTAGGTTTATCTTTATCTCGGTTTGCTCCATCCGGTTCGGTAGGTCTTTCATGATTCTTGAATGCTTCATGTTCATCTTTTTCGACATGGATTTCTTTAACATAACTCATCTCAATGGCTTTTTTAGTTATGGCTTCTTTACTCGGCACTTTAGATGTATATTTGTTGATATGATCAAATTTTTCGTTAATTTTCTTCCTCCAATTTTCGTAGGCTTTCTCTAGACCGATTTCTTCTTAACAATATAATTCTTGTGTAATCAGATTATAAGTTTTATTTTCTTTTACTGCACCTCTTGGACTATAGGTAGCTATATTACTTTCTGGCATTATTAATTATAATCTTATTTTCCATTTGATAAACTTTCGATATCCTTCTTCTATAGATATATCGTCTTTAATATCTTCAAGGTTTTCTGTCGATTGGGTGTTCTTTACGAGGTCCACTTCGTTTCAGCAGATTATTCTAGGGTCGTATTGTGCATCTGTTCTATTATCTTCTAGGAATTTCAATTTCTGGTTAAGATGGAGGATGTCATTCTTTTCAGTGTCAATTTTTCTTAGTTCGTCTAGAATAGGGCTATCAATTTTGCTTTCTACTTACTTATTACTATTGGCATTCTGATTTCAGAGTTGGAGATTACCAATATTGTTCACTTTGGTAATTGTTGAATCTAATTCTATCGTATTTGCTCTATTTAGTTCAGCTTTTACCGATTCTATCAATTCTTTAGGTATATCCTTTTCAGTATTGATTTCGTCCATGGTTTTCTGGAGAAGGGGCTTTAGATCTATTTTTTCTGCAGAACCAAATAATTTACCTTCAAGATTCGAAGAAGTTTCTATAGTGTTCTTGCAAGCAGTATCAACTGATATTGTACGATTCTCTCGGGCAAGTATTATTGGATTTTCTTTCTTGTACAGTTTATTTCTTTCACCATTAAGGTCCATATCTGTTGATTTTTGTTGATCTAAGATTTCTTTCCTTTTAGCTCCTATTTCTTGATCTTCTATCTTGTCTTCTTCAAGGTTCTTTTCTATGGACTCTTGATTAGGTTCGTATATCTCTATTTTAGCCTTTCTGATTCTTGGTTTATTTGGTTCATTAATACGCTTTATCTTTTCTTCTTCCAAATTTGGTTTAGTATTGTCATTTTCTTCTGGACTTTTTAGGCCATATCGTGATTTCAGAACTTTGGATATAGTGGGTCTCTTCTTTCTGGGCTTTGGTTTACTCTTACGACCTTTGCATTCATAGTCGTCATTGGAGGTTCCTATGCCCGGTAGGTCAATACTTAGGTAGACTATTTCTACTTTTTGAGTTTGTCAGAAGTCTGTTACGTCTTCTATTATTTCTAATATAAATTCTAAAATGTGAAAAAATTGTAAAACTTCTAGATAGCGAAATACATAAGATTGGTTGGTTGACCATTGATGATCGATATGTTTTATTCATTTTATCTTATGTAATTATTTAATATTTACTTCTTTGTTTCTAGTCTTCCCAGTTGGCAATACTAACTTCATGGGTTCTTCTTAGACTTGGTATATTGGTATAGCTAAGTATAGCTTTTCTTTACCGTTTTTGACAATGATTCTTTAATTCTTTACTAATTTGATGATTCTTTCTTTTCAAATTCTTCTAAAAAATTATATCTGAGTGGTTGAGCTGTATCTCACAGTCATCACCAAAATGTCACACCCGAAATTAACCTCTTAAAATAATTCAGGGGACTAAACGTTTATACTCTATAAAATATATCTATGGCGATTTGGTTAGGTTAGTGTGTGTAATTATATGACTTAAACAAGAGAATTTACAAGGCTTTGTTCGAAAGAGGCACAACTAAACGTATATAAAGATATGATTAATTGCAAGATAAGTGTTTAATTTAACGTGTATAAAGACACGGTTATATTTTATTAAGATAATATAACTAATCTATTACAATCTTCTATCTAAGGATTGGAGAGTTCGGATCTATCTATATATTCCAAGGGAAACTATCGAAGTCTCTTGAGAACAAGTCTCTTTATATGAGAACTATGTCTTTTAATGAGAACAGATCTAAAGAAGATAGTGAGGTGAAACGAAGGGTTTATATACATGATTCGGGGAAAGTATTCTACTGATTCTAAACTAACATTCATGTCTTTGGATGCTTCTAATAATTAACTAATTAATTTAATACATATAACAAACCATTCACTAGGCCTATCGGCATGTCTATAGATAACGCGGTTTTGTTTTGACTTGTTTGACATAGTCATGCAAATCAGTAATTTCTGCGGACATGCATATCGGTATGTCATGTGCATGATCTAGAATTTTCTACATGTTATACCAGTTTACAATCCGGATTGTATCCGGATTTACAGCAATTACCATAAACTCAAAAATTTTCTCGACTTTTTTCTGTCTCATCCGGTAAATTACCTAACTCATCAGAAACTACATTTCTGTCTCAGAATGAAGGATCGAAAATAGCAATATAGTTTCTGGAGAGTTAGGTAATTTAAGGACGAAACAGAATAGACTAGAAAACGAGAAAATTTTTAGGTATCCCAGAATTTATGATAATGGCTGTAATTCCAAAATTTTTTTTATTAAATAATACTGGTCAGAATTGAAAAGCTTGGCATGTTGAACAGGTTATTCAACATATCGAAAATTTTAAATCTTATCTGTTATTTGATCTATGAGTAACACTAGATACTCCATATACTATGTGAATCAAATTATTGCACGGGTCTTAAGTGACTTTTTTCATTTACTTATTGGCATGGGATTGTTATGTCAGACACCGTGCAATAAAATAGTTATTATATGGGTGTTAAATAACCTGTTGCACACATGGGTTCATATTTAAATCCCATGCCTTCGGCACGGAATATGAACCCGTGTGTAACTAGGTTATTCACTACAACCTACAATAACTATAAATTAATGCCTGTATCCAGATATCTATTTAGATATCCGGATAGATACTGTTTTACAGTTATTATCATAAATTCTTGACACCCAAAAATTTTTTCGTTTCCCTCGAATCTTTTCTGTTTTGTTCAGTATATTACATAACTATCTGGAAGCTGTATCACTATTTTTGAACCTTCAGCTTAGAGACAATGATGTAGTTTTGGGAGTTAGGTAATTTATCAGAAAAATTTCGGCAATGAGAAAATTTTTAGATGTTCCAGTTTAAAATACTTTTTTGATCAAAGTCACGTTAAACTTCTCTGATTGGCTGATGTTGATTAGCATATAATATCCGGATAAAAAATTGAATTTATAACAGCTAAAATAAAAATCCAGATTTATTATCCGCTTTGCAAAAATAAATCCTTTATCCTTTTTATATCCGGATACATTCGGATTTTGTAATCCGGATCCAAGCACTATTATTTGGTAAGTATTCATATATTTGTTAAGCAAGTTAAGTTATAAAAATAACATCTTTATAATTGGTATGAGCAAGATTAAACTATTAGGCACACTTCATAAACAAGAATGTTTTTACAGAAAATGCAAAATATTTATAAATTATATTCTTTATTACATATTGAAAAGTTTTATTTTTATATTATTTTAAGGGAATATGTTTTTTGTACACCTGCACGGTTGTGCACCCCTCAGCAATCCACCACCCTAGTAACCCATATCAGGTATGCAAACACGCGATTTTTTTTTATATTTTCGTATACTGTATTTATTTTTTTTATTTTTAGATGAATCTTCGATATCGTTCTTTGACTTTCTTGAGTAGATTTTGGTTGCTCTCTTGGTAAGGTTTTCTTTCTTTTTTTTTGTTCACCTGCTTTTATATTCACACTTTTTGTTTTAGACGTTCTTCCGGTAGACTTACTGGTGGTTCTTCGAATTTTCGTCGTTTTCTGGTGAGGCGGTTTTTTTTCTTGCATTCGTGTTTCTTGTTTTGTATTTTTTCTTGATGTATCTTTTTAGGTGCTCTTCTGGTGAACCTGCATTGTTTTCTGGTGATTCTTCATCGTTTTGTTTTAGGCGTTCTTTGGTGGATTTTTGTCATTTTTTGGTGATTCCTCTCGAATTTGCGTCGTTCTTTGGAAAGTCTTTCTTGCTTTTTTTTTGTTTTTTTCTTGTGCACACTATTAACTTTCTTGTATTAGGTGGTTTCAGTGGGGCGTCGTCGTCGTTTTCTGGTGATTTTTCATCAAATTTGCATTGTTTTCTGGTGAGTCTTTGGTGTTTCTCGTGTTCATTTTTTTTTCTCAGTGTTTTTTGTACTTTTTTTTTCTTGGTATTTCTATTTTTAGTGCTCACTACTAACTTTGCTTCTTGTTTTTAGGGCTCTTCCGGTCATTCTTTCTGGTGATACTTTATCGAATTTCGTCGTTTCTGTGAGTTTTTTTTCCTTCTTCTCTTGATGTTTCTTGTGTTTGCTACTAACTTTCTTTCTTGTTTTAGGCATTTTTTTAGTGGACTTAGTGCTGTTGTTTCCTGGTGATCTTTGTTGACTTTACGTCGTTTCCTGGTGATTCTTCGTCGACTTTGCTAGTGATTCTTCGGCGATTTCGTCGTTCTCTGGTGAGTTTTGTTATGACGTTTCTTGTATTTATTTTCTTTTTTTTTGGTGTTCTTATGTTCAATACTGATTCCTTTCTTGTTTTAGGCGTTCTTCTGGTCTTCTTGTCTTTGAGTGAACTTGTGTCATTTTCAGGGGATTCTTTGGCGGATTTGTATCGTTCTTTGGTGAGTTTTGTTGGTTTTTTTTTGTGTTTCTGTGTTTATTAACTTTCTTTCTTGTTTAGACGTTCTTACAGGTTGGCGATTTTGGATTTCTTGCACGTTTTCTACTAATTTCTTTCTTGCTTTAGGCTTCTTCTGGTGTTCTTGTCTTTGGGTGAACTTGAGTCATTTTTCGGGGATTCTTTGGCGGAATTGTATCATTCTTTGGTGAGTCTTGTTGTTTTTTTTTGTGTTTTTTGTGTTTTCTGTGTTTATTAACNCTTACGACCTTTGCATTCATAGTCGTCATTGGAGGTTCCTATGCCCGATAGATCAATACTTAGGTAGACTGTTTCTACTTTTTGAGTTTTTCAGAAGTCCGTTATGTCTTCTATTATTTCTAATATAAATTCTAAAATTTGAAGAATTTGTTCTTCTTCTAGATATTGGCTTCCGTAAGCTTTGTTGATTAAGTCTTGCACTTTGTTGGCTTGCTCTGTAGTAAGGATCATGAGTAGTGTGGCACTTTTCTTCCAACTCTTGAACATTAGAACATCTAATAACATTGTGGCTGTTTGTTCTGCAATAGGAGCATCTAAACTTCTTTTGGGGTCTCCTTTTATTTCTTTGAGGATTCTGTGGAGCTTGTTGTAGTCGCGACGTGGTTGTCAAAGTTTTGACTCGCTTTTGTGGTTGGTTGACTTTTGGCAATTGATACGTTCTGTACATTTGTCTTATGTATTATTTAATATTTACTTCTTTGTTTCTAGTCTACCCAGTCAGTAATACTAACTTCATGGGGTTCTTCTTAGACTTGGTATATTGTTATGGTTAAGTATAACTTTCTTCACTATTTTTCAACAATAGTTCTTTAATTCTTTACTAATTTGATTACTATTCTTTTTGAATTCTTCTCTAAAAAATTATTCTGAGCAGTTGAGCTGTATTTCACAGTCACCACCAAATTGTCACACTTGAAATTAACCTCTTTAAATAATTCAAAGGACTAATCGTTTATTCTCTTTAAACTATATCTATGTGATTTGGTTAGGTTAGTGTGCGTAATTATATGACTTTAAAAAGAGGATTTACAAGGCTTTATTCGAAAGAGGCACAACTAAACACTGGTCGAAATCAAAAATATTACCCTAATATCATCTAAAAATCGCCTATGAAGATTGCAGGCCGATATGATGCAGATTGATAGGGGATCAAAATAGGCAGATAGGCTGCTAATTTAAGAAAATTTGTTGCATATCGGTTATAAGTCGGTAAAAAATACTCATATATCCGTATGAAGATTAGTGAAATTATAAAGAAGATACAAGGCAGATATTTAGATTGATATTTTGGTGATAAATTCACGATTAGATAAATCATAAGAAGATATTGTATTGGCTATTTTACAAATTTTTTCATAATTTATACGATATTGTACTGATATATTGGTTATATTTTTTAATGATTATTTAGTCTTTAACATATCTTCTTTATTCTTTAGAATAATATTTGACCGATATTTGAATAATATTTGACCGATATTTGAATAATATTTGGCCGATATTGAATAATATTTGGCTGATATTGAATAATATTTGGCCGATAATTAGCAATTTTTAATATGATTAGATATATATTTATAAAATTCATAGTAATCGGTTCCTAAAATTTAAAGTATATTTTACCGATATTATATATAATCTTTTTATTATTAATAAAATATCGCCTTTGGTGATAGCAGACCGATAGGTTTTAGGTTTAAACCGAATATTTGAGTCTATAGTCTATCGGTCTGCTATCACCGAAGGCAATAGTTGATGATATTTGTATAATTTTGCTATTTAACTGTTTACTGATTACATTTATATACACATTGGCCGATTGGCTGATATTTATATTATTTTACTGATTATTTATTAAATTTTATTATATTCCGATAAAAACACTATTTTAAAATTAAAAAACACAATAACAGATAAATCTAACAAAAATCTAATTTATCGCCTTCTTTTCGATCTTTTCGCTTTCTTTTTATCATCTTTCTTTTTTTGCGACCCTTTTTTCCTTTTTTTACTTTCAACCCAACCTTCACCTTCATTGTCCTCATAATCTTCCAGTTTTCGTTTTCCTTTTTCCACTTTTTCACTAGCTTCTGCACTAACCATACTTTCACCTTCACTTTCATTTTCGTCCTCACCTCCATCCTCACCTCCATCGTCACCTCCATCGTCACCTCCATCCTCACCTTCAACTCCTTCATCTCTAAATACTAACGCATCATCTTCTGACGGCAGTTTACTTGGTTTTTTTGCAGAGTCTCGGGCAAATTGTAATGTTATTTTTGCTGGTGGTACCGGTGTTGATGTTGAGGAGGCTGCTGACGTTGATGATGTTGGTGGTATTTTTGATATTAAGGCTTCTGCTGCTGCTATTGCTTCCGTTGATGATGATGGTTCATTTGTAGCTGTTGTTGTTTCTGATGTTTTAGGTGTTTTTTCTGATGTTATAGGTGTTTTTGATGATGTGGGTGTTGGCGGTTTTGATGATGTGGGTGTTGGCGGTTTTGATGATGTGGGTGTTGCCGGTTTTGAGTGTGTTACTGATCTGGATGTTGCTGATTTTGGTGTTGGTGCTTTTGAGGACGCTGCTGATCTTCTAGGTTTTCTTCTTTCATATAATACAACTTTATCATCATCATCCACTCTTCCCCTTTTTACACCTGTTTCACTTGCTCGTTCTTCAGTTTCTGTCTCAGCTGTATGACTTCTCTTTCGTTTCTTGTGCCTATCCCCACCTTTCCTTTTCTTTTTTTTTTCGTGAATATTCTTGCCCACTTAATAGTTCAGGATCAAAGTCAGGATCTGGGATATTATATAGTTCTCAAGCTTCGGCGGATAATGCCCAACTTGGACAATCCGGTGGTGGTACATCTTCCCTATCAATCTTCTCACCATAATGGAGTGGAATCATTCTATTGTTCTTAGGCTGCAGCTGTTTCACAACCGGATCGATCCTTTTATGAAATAGCTGTTTCAACTAAATAATACGTATTGTATTAGGACGATACATTATTAATTTAATTGTAACTTAGAATTACTATAATATATTTGACTTACATAAGGTCAGCGCCACCATTTTTCCACGCATATTAATTTTTTTATTTTTTGCCCTTCCCTCCCGCCCCTTTCAGTCGCTTCCTCATCTGTCACCCATTCTTCCACAGAATGATAAGCGTTTCTACCTTAACTTGTCGTAAACTGCTCCAAATCTTCCCGTAGGTACAGACCAATACCCTTATTTCCAGCACTCATCAAGAATGATAATGCCTTGTGCCTCCTTCTTCTTTTCTAAATTATTTTATAAAAATGAATAAAAATGATAAATTAAAAAATTTATATGAAACAAAGGAAAAAAATTGTCATTACCTCGTTCACCTTATTGTTTTTCCCAATGCGTGCACAATTGTATGCTTTTAGGGCTGGATCCGAGTTTATTGCTGAAGTACGCCTCTGCATCTTGTGATATGATTTCAATATAGTTTCGATAGCACCCGAATGTTGTTTGTATCCGGGCAAATTTTTTATTATTGATGGGATTAAATTGTTCCGGATATTCTTTGTTTGCGAAGACCAATTTTTGTTAGGATCCGGTTTTTGGGCCGATAGCTTTCCGCCTTCTATCAAGATTTTAATTTCGGCCTGCAAAAAAAATAATATAAAATAAAAATTAAAAATATAAAGTAAATCTATTCATAAAAGACATGAGAAGGCAATAATATATTTACCCGAAGATGGGACGATTGCTCTCTTGTTAGTGGTCTCGGAGGACGATTACTCTCAGAACTGCTACTACTGCTACTGCTGCTGCTGCTGCTACTGCTACTGCTGCTGCTGCTGCTGGAACGACTACTGCTTCTGCTACTGATACTTCCTCTCCTTGATCTTCCTCTCTCATCATCACTACTAGTAGTGCCTGCACTACTAGAACTAGAGCTTTCTGGTGGTTCAGGTTCTATTTGCTTCCTCTTCCCCTTGCCTTGAACAGCGGCGATTGCTCCCGCAATCGCTGCAGCGATCACCTTTGCGTCTACTAAAAATATAAAGTTAATAATTAATTGATTATTAATAAATTACTATATCGGCTTATCGAAATCTTACATTTTTGCTTCTTATGTTTGCGTGCTCTTTTCTTCGCCATCTTGCTGCTTTCAGCCTTGGGAAGTTGCTTTTCTTTTTTTCCCATTGTATATTGAAATCGAAAAAATTAATGAGAAAAAATTTTAAGGTAAAAAAAAGGTGAAAGAGGATTGATTTAGTTGCGAAAAGTAATTTTAGGATGAGATATTGAATTGAAATCGACAACGAAATTTTCTAGGAAAGATACCATCCTTTTTATAAGTTCGATAGCTATATGGTAATTATCTTCTATTATCTGTATTATCTGTCTTATGTCTCCTGATAATTAAAATTTATTAATAAAGCTGCATATAATATTAATTTACCTTTCGCTGAAAATAAATTATATTAATATCGCTATAATATCATTTAAAAATTACTTCATTAGGAAGATATACGAACGAACTTAATAATTACTCGATCTGAAGTTCTTATGTACTCGAATAAAAATAAATTAAAATATAATATTAATATCGTTATAATATCATTTAAAAAATTACTTCATTAGGAAGATATGCGAAAGAAATTATCAATAACCAAATTATCACATATTCTGCATTATTCCTTGGAATTCTTCTGTACTCGAATAGAAAATTGAACATTATATATATATTAAATTAATATCACTTAAATATCATTAAATAAATAACGATTACATTAAAATAATGTACCTTTCGCTTGGACAATACTGGACAATGCACCAATCTGATTGTCACATGATTATCAGGGTTCGGTATTGTTCTTTGATTTTCTTTCGTACTCGAGCATTATATGCATTCTAATGCACGTTCCTTTGATCTTCTTTCCGTATTCGGTTAAAATTTTAATGTTGTATGCATTATATACGTAGTATAATACTATAATATATTTAGGTAAAAGATAATTAGGAAGATATACGAACGAACTTAATAATTACTTGATCCGAGGTTCTTCCGAACTTGAATAAAAATAAATTAAAATAATATATTAATATCGCTATAATATCATTTAAAAATTACTTCATTAGGAAGATATACGAACGAACTTAATAAATACTCGATCCGAAGTTTTTCCGTACTCGAATAAAAATAAATTAAACCATTATATTAATATCGTTATAATAGGAAGATATGCGAAAGAAATTATCAATAACCAAATTATCACATATTCTGCATTATTCCTTGGAATTCTTCTGTACTCGAATAGAAAATTGAACATTATATATATATTAAATTAATATCACTTAAATATCATTAAATAAATAACGATTACATTAAAATAATGTACCTTTCGCTTGGACAATGCACCAATCTGATTGTCACATGATTATCAGGGTTCGGTATTGTTTGCATTCTAATGCATGATTATAAATGTTTGACATTGTTTTCCGTATTCGGATAAAATTTTAATGTTGCATGCATTATATACGTACGTAGTATAATTCTATAATATATTTAGGTAAAAGACAAACGCATTAATTTTTGACTAGGAAGATACGCAAAGGAAAATAATTTTACCTTTTTCTAGGAAGATACGCGAATAGTTTTAGTTAGACGAAATAATCGAAAATTGGTACTATTTTTTCAAAAAAAAAAGATTTCATTTGAGAAGATATGTTCATTATAGCAATGATATGAGTGAAAAACTTGGTATATACATTTTGTAGAATATCGGCTCTTGTGATTAAGTTTATTTTTCCTTGTTATGGTTATAACACGTTTATCTTTAACTTTCCGAAGAGTTTTGTTTCATTTGAAATCTTTATGCGGTCTAAGTTGTAAGTATTCTAAGAATTCTACTTATATCTTCTACTGTTCGTATATAAAAGTTTACTTTGTTAAATGTTTCGTGTTTATCTTGACGCAACCTTTAAGTTTTTCAACTGTTTTTCTCTTGAGAAGATATTTAGTGAACAGTTAATATTCGAAGAATTCTATGCGTATCATCGATAGTCTTTCTGTACTCATAATATTACTATATTTGTATAATGCTTTTTATAATATTGTACGAAGATATTTGTGTTTTATTGTTTTTTTAAAAAAAAGAAGAAATTGACGTGTTCCGGGAAGAAAAAATAAACGCGTTCTGAAGAGAATTGATTGAATGAAGCGTTTCCATGTTTTATTTATACTGTATTATATATTACAAGGAAAATTAATTCCGATGATTTAATTAGTAATCGGTAATTTAAATCTATGATATGCATAAATTCTTGAATTGTTTATACTGTAAATTCTTGAAATAGCGGGCAGGGGCGTTAATTCGAAAATTGTGACCCCTAAAAATTTCATACCTGGATTCAAAATAACGCCCATGCGCGCTCCGATATAACACGCACCCCTTATACATTCATATTGTGTCACATCATGTAAATAGTAATTTATCGAATTGACTATAACAGTAGTTTATTGCTTGTTAATAAAATGAAAAGCATACGCATACACGCATACATGCACATACGCATTCACGCATTTACGCATTAACGCCTTCGCATATTCATAATTATATAATCAGATCTAAATGCACCCACCCATACATAGAACCAAAGCTCTAACGACATGCATTAAGTTAAAGGTAAGAGTAGTGCATTTATGGAGGTCACGTATGTATTCAAAGAGTGTTCATATAAGGCACTTATAGAGAATGCAATGCCCTTTTAGTCTTTATTTAAGGTAACCGGTAATTTAGCAAATATTTGCTATTGCCTAAAACAAAGATATCAAACAAGAGTTGGATATAAACTCAACGGATTTTTTTTTACATTTTTTAGCAGAAATTTTTCTTGAAAAGACATAAATAAATTTTGGGCCAAAAATTTGAAAATATCAGTTAAGTAGCAAACGGTTTTTTAAAATTTAACAGGCTTTTAGCAAATTAGCATGGTCTTGTTTATGTTTTTTTTTCACAAAAAAATTCGTTTTCACAAAAAAATTCATTTTCTATTTCAGAAATTCCTAACGAAGAGAAGAAATAATTGGTTTGAAGTAAACCATACCTAGTTAGGATTCTAGTTACAACATAATGTGTGGATCAATTTTAACAAACAGTGAAGTAATATTTAATGGATTATAGATTCGCAGAATGTTTTGCCGTACTTACTATCACACTAATTATCTGTCATGTATTCATTTTCCATATTTTCATTCTCATCCGCATTCATCATATCATCATCTGAATCATCGTATACATCTACGTCCATCATATTTTTATCCCTTTCTTCACTTGATAACTCATCAATCTCATTTATCCGGTCTCTAACAATTGCTTGTAAACGGTGCGACATTTTATTGTCTTCGCTACCATCGGGGTTTAGAGTGAGTCCAGTCGATTCAAAGGATTTGATCAAAACTTCTTTACCGATTTCCTTCAAGTAAGTTAATTTGTAATTAGAATTTTGTGATTGTAACTTGAACACACGATAATTTAATGTGTTTTTTGTTATTTAAATGCCATGATGAAGCAACAATACGAATTAACAAAAGACGAAACTAATGCAGGCCAAGAAAATTACACGAAATAAGTGCTGCCAGGAGAAAATGGCACTTCGACTTTGAGCTTTCAATTATATAATTGAAAGCCCGAAATGCTATTTTTTCTTTGCAGTACTCAAATTCATCAATTACTGTAATGCAATCATACCTTCCATGTTTGTGAAACCCATTCACAAACAAGCTCATATAGTGCTTTTTTGCGATTGCCATTTTTGGTAAAGTCCTTTTTACCCTTTTCTATCCATTCTTCCCATCGTTTTCGTACACCACTTTTGAAAGGTTTATTTACAGAAACATCAGGTGGCTGTAAAACACTGGTTGTCCCACCAGGTATCTCTAAAACATCCAAGCACTCAAGATTCAATGCTTTAACTACATCTTCGCGGATATGGCTACGATGACAGTCGACAAAAATTATACCTTTTTTTTTAAAAAGCTATCAGGTCTCGCTCTAATAACCCGTGGAATATAGGTGGAAACCATCAAATCTCCTTTCATGTTTGCATGAGATGCCGTTGCTACTACAACGTCTCGTGGAAACCTTCCCTTTGGTTTGTTTTTAAGTTTAAAAATTACGGTTGGTGGAAGCTTGTCACCAGAAGCTGTATAACCTAGAACCACAGTAAATCGCACTTTAT
>QKWP01002155.1:72797-83544 GCA_003550325.1 Gigaspora rosea
AGTTTATATCGTAAGCCGATATTTAGTTGTTATATCAACCTTAATAATATCGGCCTGTTTTTGGTTTATATTTTAAAAAATTAATATGTCAACAAGATATCGGATGGCAGATATTTATATGGTTATATTAATTAGCCGAATATCTTTTACCCGATTTTATAATGTTTGGTTTGTTACATATTGCCTATAATCTTCTCAATATCGGCCTATCATATTAAAAAATTTTGACCAGTGAAACGTATATGAAGATACGATTAATTGCAAGATAAGTGTTTAATTTAACGTGTATGAAGACACAGTTATATTTTATTAAGATAATATAACTAATCTATTACAATCTTCTATCTAAGAATTGGAGAGTTTGAATCTATCTATATATTCCAAGGGAAACTATCGAAGTCTCTTGAGAACAAGTCTCTTTAAGAGAGCGGGTCTAAAGAAGATAGTAAGACTAAAATGAAGGTCTTATATACATGATTCGGGGAAAGTATTCTATCGATTCTAAACTAACATTCGTGTCTTTAGATGCTTCTAATAATTAACATTAATTAAATACATATAACTAACTATTCACTAGGCCTATAAGCATGTCTATAGATGACGCAGTTTTGTTTACATAGTCATGCAGATCAGTAATTCCTGCGGACATGCATATCGGTATGTCATGTGACATGGTCTAGAATTTCAACTTCCCCAGGATCGCCACCAAATTACTAATAAAATTTTTTCGATCACGTGAAATTATCCAATAATAAATCACGCCTTGGTGTAACGTAACACGATCATGAAGATCAAAACAAAACGTTCGTCTTCAAAAAATCTCTCTTTACTCAAAATTTTGCTTAAGAAACCGCTTTTCATGTTCTAACAAAAAAAATTCCTTAGGTAATTTTACAATATGCCAAACCTTTCTAACCCTAATTATAACCCTAATCCTAACATAAACGAACTCTAAAGAATTTTGTCGATATCACGTGATCGAAAAAAAATTGGCGGCGATGCTGGGGAAGATTAGAATTTCCCATGTTATACTGGTATACCCAACTTTGGCACTGATCAACATAACCGAAAAATCAATACTACTCCACCTCGATTACCACATGCAGCTGAGGTACATTTCTGTGGCTCACAGTATGTTACCTGGCTCCGATTACTATTTTTGATGATCGTATGTTACCTGGCTCCGATTACTACATTTAGATGATCATGGTTCTATTACTACATTTTTCGATTACTACATTTTTCGCGAACTATTACTTCATTTTTAGTTTCACCTCATTTTTTCTCCCATTACTATATTCAATAAAAATTTAACATCAATTGTCATAAGTAATTACTTCATAATTTGTAAATTTATCAAATCGTGTTTTATAGCTACCGTGAGAACTAGTGAAAAGAATGTATTTAAAGGGTAACTTTCGTCAGGAGAAAAAGGTGGTCAATATTTATGCTAACATAAAAAAGAATCCATTAAATAAAAATATAACGCTCAAAACCATTTTTAAATTTAATAAAATACTGTCCTTATTCCTATAAGTATTGACTAACACGTATATATAATACGATAGTTAGTCATTTTCCTAACCCTCTTAACATGATTTACAAATACCTGGATTAATAAAATCAACACCTCCTAAACTTATATTGCTCACGGTTAGAGCTAAAAACTGGTAATAGAAAGCAGAATTCTCTTCCCATATCGTGACACCGGACAATAAAATATTGCAATCACATGATCTTGATATGTATATTATAATGGTTTAATAACTAGGGTCAACCACCAGCTCCTATTGACTAGTACTAATCCTGTCTCTCATTGGTCAGAGTTGAGACATTCTATACTGCAAGTGTCGGCTTTGAATAATTACGTATTTTTATTAAAAAAAATTTTTTTGATTAAATAATTCTTTCTGTCTTTTGATACTAACATTTAGCAAATTTTGAATTTAGCTCTTCCTTGCACTATCGATTAAAAATTTTTTTTCTTGCACTATTGATTAGGCCACGCAAAGTTAATTTTTTGTTTTGCATAACCTGGTATTCCAAAATTCCAGTCAGTAAGTTGAATTTTTTTTTTAATCTACTGTAAGTTAATAGATTCATGTTCACATCCAAGGTCACGCAAAGATAATTTTCTGATTCGTATAACATGGAATCAGAAAATTGTGTATTTTTTTTTATCAGATCTATCGGGTTAATTCCGGAAAATTAAGATCGCCATCAGATGCACTAGAGAAAAAAAAATTAAATAGCAAAAATGGAATAATCGAACTTAAAAGAAAAAAATTTTTTTTTGAAAAATTGGGTCAACGGGTTATGCAAAATGAAAAATTAACTTTGCGTGCCTTAAATAATTTTTTTTCCTGCAATATCGATTAAAAACTTTTTTCTTGCACTATCGATTAAATAATTTTTTTATTTTTAACGGCTTTAAATTTTGTACAATTAATTAAATAATTATTTTTATTATTCTAATGTACTGTAAATTCGCTATTGAAATAATAATAACAATAAAAAAATAATAATAATAAAATATATTTAAGACAATACTGCTATTTTATTTTCATTTAATATGTCAATTTCTCCTGATAAAATTTTCGTTACAATTAATTTTTTTCATATTATTTATTTATTTATTTATTATTTTTTTTATTTATTTAGTTTTCTTATTTTTTTATTTTTTATTTTTTTTTAGCGATACATAATTTATTTCTTCCAATCAGATACAATATTCACTGCGTCCAATCAGAAGTGGTGGCAAAAATTAAGGTGCAATTAAAAAAAATAAACTAGACATATAATTTAAATGGCTTACTATCAGTTTGGTTAACGATAATATAATTTTAAATACTTTGATTTTTAGAGTTCAATTTTCATTATAGCTCATGTTAAGCTAAACTTTAAACATTAATACTATGAAGATTTTTGTTGAATTGTGATTAATAACAATCTTAATTCAAGAAAAACACCTTGTCAAATACAAACTTTATAGATATATAAATTTTAAATCAACTTACATTGAATCATTTCGAAAAATTTTAAGAATTAACGCCTGCCAATATGTTAAATTTGCAATTCAAAGTTTATATTTTCAAATAAGCGTTCAATTTAAGCTATGCAAATTTTTATTCCGTAATTAAAAAAATTAACAAGTTCATTAAACTTCCCAATTGTGCTAGGCTAATAATTTAAATGAAAATATTAGGTTAATGCAAATAAACAAATTAGCCAAATCAAAATAAAAAATAAAAATAATGCATAATTTGAAGTATAACAAATAACGAGTGTTATCTGACATGACCCTTCCAAGTAAATGTATCCTTTGATAGCAAAAATACAAGTATTAAATCATTTCTTTATTTATAAGTTTATGGTGAAAAAAATTCAATTGTATTCATCAGCATTTTCAATCAATTCAACAATTTCATTTGCAAGTTTTTGCTTAAATTATTTTCATCAATTAATTCAGCATCCTGAACTACGAGATTTTTATTCTTTATTTTACAATAAAAATATGATTCGATACTATAACCTTTAAAAGCTTTTTAACAATTTCACATAGAAAGTCTAGATCAAATAATTTTTGCTTTATTTCATCAGTTTCGCCAACCTTTTTCGATTTCGGGTCGACAATTATTACATGATTAAAATTTTTAAAAAGTATTATTAACATCATATCTCTAAATTCAATAAGAGCTTTCAACTATTGCAAAAAGGAGTCGAAGGTTCTATATTGATAGAACAATAAAAAAAACCTGGGCATGTAATCTTTGTAGCTGATATTGTTGCTCTTGTGTTTAATTTATTTTACTATCAGCTATGCAATTAGGGTTAGTGGTGCAGTTATAAATCTAGTGGTGCGCCATATATGTACCAACAAGTTCTTCTGGTGCGTGGTGCACCATTATACTACACATATTTTCTGATGCTAGTAGTTTTATATATATCTTTCTTTCGTTTTACCTCCAACAAATGCATAAATTACAATATATCTTGTTATATTACCCTATCAGCTATACTTTTAACATTTTCAGACATTACTTCCACTTTTTAGCTTGTTAAGCTCGTATTTTATGTTCATTCACTGTCTACATCTGGAACTTTCAGGTTCAATTAATTAATATTATATTTTTTTTACAGTTCATATCAGTTGATTTTTGGAATACCCTAAAAATTTTGGGGTTCAAATAATATATATAATGATCTGCATATATATATTATACTGTATGACGTAATACATGAAATAGTGATTATCAACTGATTAAATCAGTTGATTTTTTTTTTTATTAGTCTTGTTAGTATCATCATTACTAGAGCCGTTGCTTGAATTCAGTGTTGTCGTCGTTACCTGGCTTCGTCGTTGGTGCCTTGGTGAATTGTCATTTTGGCTTCGTCGTTGATGTCTTGGTGAATTGTATGGTTATGGCTTCGTCGTTGGTGCCCTTGGTGAGCTATGTGTTGTCATTTCGGCTTTGTTGTTGGTGCCTTGGTGAGCTGTGTGTTGTCGTTTCGGCTTTGTCGTTGGTGCCTTTGCAAGCTGTGTGTTTGTCATTTCAGCTTTGTCATTGGTGCCTTGGTGAGCTGTGTATTGTCATGTCGGCTTTATCATTGGTGCTTTGGTAAGTTGTATGTTGTCTTCTCAGCTTCGTCATGGAACTTGGTGAATTGTGCTATTATCGCGTATGGCGTTTAGGTTTTGCTTCTTGTATATTGATCGGGTCTAATTCATATGGGGTCTGATATGTGGGGGTCGTTTATACGGCAGTTTTACGGTAGTTAGTGATTAAATGTATTTTTTTTTTTAATAAATAAAGAATTTTTTGTCATACAAATTTCTTTTTTTAATAAAAATTTGAATCCATATGAGCTAATTTTTTTGAACAGTTTAGCGGGATCCTATCTAAGTTAATTGAGCCTAACTAAATCTGGTGCAGTTAAACATTAATCATATTTATTTTCGATCCATTAAAGAACATTTTTTCTTTGACAAATAAACGGTTTAATATTTGATCAAAGATTTCACGAGCAAGAAGTTGTATATTCCATATTAAAAAAATTAATAATAAAAAAATAAAAAAGTTTTAAACATTCGAAAGCTTTACTCATTTATTTTTTTTTTATACGAATTAATATAATTAATATAATGTAATATGCGTAGTATAATAATAGTTTAATAGAAAATAGAAAATAGACAAAGTAATAATAACAAAACCATCATGTCCAGTATCTAGTTTAGATACAATAACCTGTAATTTAAATATATAGCGCAAACCCAAACCCAAGCTAAATATGTATTGCGAAACCCAAGTAAATATATACCGTGAAACTCATACTAAATGAAACCCAAGCTAAATACCAAATTGCTAATACTAAATGAAGCCCAAACTAAATATATGTCGCAAGATCTAAACAAAACTAAATATGTGCTGCAAGATCTAAACAAAAGCTAAGTGCACATCGTAAGATCTAAACAAACTAAAAAGTTAAACTTTGTAAAGTTTAAATTTTTAAAAAATTTAAAAAACAACTTTTAATTTAAAATTAACTTCTCTTACTTTTTATTAAATTTGATTTTTTCTAAAAAAACTCATGGGTTTTAAGGTAGGCTCATGGGTTTTACTATATTCTCTAGAAGAGACAACAAATTTGACATGTGATTTTGGTGTATGTTTTTTATTTACATCCAATCAACATGTGACTTTTTGCAGATCATTGAATATTTTGGGAACTAAATTAAGGTCCAATTCCATAAATCGACCGATATATAACCTATTGCGATAAGCTACCTTTAATATTGAACTAAAGTTGAACCAATCCTTCAAAAGTTATTGGGAAAGTTTACGCACGTGTGTATGTCATATTACATACACACTCCCTTGATTGGCTCGCCACCTCTGCACTATACCTGCCAGCTGGTGCACCAATTTTGTGCGTCATTGGCGTAGCCAAGTACCCTGCACTACCAACTCTATATGCAATATATATGCAATCGTCGTAATCATTATCTATTATCCTGTTATGATCTTTTTTTTTTATGCTTTCAATTTTTTTTTTTGGTGGTTATGCTAGGAAAGTCGTAGTTTAAAGTAGTTAGTAATCTAAAATAATATATTGAAAATCATGTTATCGCAATATAAACATTTCACTATAAAATTTCGTGCTATCAGTATACGATTAGGGTTAAGATTTTGCTATAAAATAGTATTAGAAGCTAAAATTTTACGAGGAATCCTGTATTAGTACGCGATAAAAAATAACAGGAATTTTTTTATTTATCGCGCCCATGCATAAAATAAAATTAACACCAATGGAGAAGTTATATTAGCGCATATGGGCGGATTGCCAAATATGTGGGCCGCTTAAGCCGCATCTGCATCCACTTATTTGTAAAGTCAGTTTTTCGGCCGTCCGAAAATTTTTGAGATTAACTTAGAATGCACTAAATAAAATAAATTCCAAGTTTCAGAAATAAATACAGTATTAACTAAAATTCAAGTTTTTTGATTTTCAGACGTGATTAATATACAGTTATTGGTTCACGACCAATTACACTCGGACTCTAACAACTGCCCACCGATAGGCCAAGCCCTCCGAAAAATTAGCATTTGGTCCATAATGTGGATCAAATACAGTACACCTACAAATAGTATTTTAACTATCCAAATCTAGATGAGTCTTGACCACTCTAGTAGGTTTAGGTCGCAGATAAATTAGTCTTAGCTTCTATTCTTTCATGTAATTTATATGTATTTGTCCTTGTACAATTTAAGTTTTTATATATTATATGTAATTACTTATATAAATTATCCAATAAAAGATATAAGCAAGGCCTTATTTTAAAAAAAATATATATATATACAATTGTCGGAAAAATCCTAAAGTACCTAATGCCAAACTTTATTTGTGCGGGTAATACACTCTTAAAGAGGAAATAGCCAATCAGAGAGCGCAAATTTTAACTATTCCGGATCTGCCCGACATAGAATCCGAATACGCATAGCGGGCTTGCATTCCAATTGGCCAACTTTGTAGATCATTCTGTGATTTTACAAGACTGATAGGCTTATAGATTATTAAAAAGCGAATACAAAGTAAAATACTGTACCGGTATTTCATGATTTATTAATCGAATAAAATATGCATTTGCTTAAATTTTAGTAATCACAATGATTTATTATTTGGATCTGACTAAACAGTTATATTTTTTTAAAAAAAATTCAAAATTTAACAATTTATTAGGTACGCGTATAAAGAACCTTCATATTAAAACTAAATTACTTGTTAACAATAAATAATAACAGGAAAAATAATAATTAAATTAATAAAAAAATAGTTAATTCTGATAAATGAAAAGTACACGAAACTCAAACCTACCTTTCAACAGTTTCGATACTTTTGGCAGTTTTTTAGTTTTACTTATTAGAATATTGACCAACAAAAAGTTGATCCCAGCTTCGACATTCATTAATATTAAAGCCTTTAAGTTTCCTCTAACAACTGTTTTTTAAAAGTATTATTAATTTTGAAACAGAGTCACTTACTAAAAGATCTAATACAAAAAAAAAAAGTGCCAAAACTTATTCGTCTTAGAAATTCTTATATAGCTAATTATTAGGCCACGCAAAGTGATTTTTGTTTTGTATTATCTGCAGCCCTATTTTTTCAATTTTTCAATTCTTTTTTTTTTTTTTTTAGATCCCGATTGTGCCAATTGTTCGATTTTTGCCATCTATTTTTTCCAGCTATTTTCATCCGGTGTCACCCAATGGACCTCAATTTTCTGTAATTGTCTGATAAGACTAACAGAAAAAATATGACTACCGGCCCAATTTTTTGATTCCTTGCTGTGCAAAATGAAAAATTAACCTTGTATAACCTTAAATATGAACATTATTCTATTTGTAGTAAATTAAATTAAAAAAAATCCATCCGTTCGTCCCGAATTTTGAAATCACGAAAAATCAACTTTGCGTGGCCTTATCTATCTGTTTTTGTGATTATTTTGACTGTATATAGAATAATAGGTGCAGTTTCTGAATATGTATTCGGTTCCTCTGGAAAATTCATTTTCATGGCAACTAATTTATTTAAAATCAGATGGTGTATATGTAATGATACATTTCAAGTTATTGACCAATCGGATTTAAAGTCCACTATGCTGTATGAAAAGGAGAAAAAAGCGAAATCAACCTTGGTGCACTAATTAAAAATGCCGAGAATGAAATTTTACCATAATTTACCGTATAAGATGCCCAGGTATGATTTAATTTCACGTGTAAAAATTTGATTTGTACCCCTGGGTACTTTGTATGGTATAGGGTACACTGTGCGGGGTCTTTTGTAAAGAGCATATATTAGCTCATAAGTAAAAAAAATAGGTATTGCCCTTTTTGGCACAGTACAGTTTTGCATATTGGGTACAGTACAGTTTATTTCTAAAATATAAATATGTACCTAGTTTTTTTGTGTACCTAGCAGGTACACAACATAATAAATATTAATTTAAAAACTGTACCTAGTAAATATATATATTACCTAGGTATGCTACAGTTAATCTTTTAAATATATACTATATTTATAATTTGTGTACCTTATAAAATATTATTTTTTTTGGGTACGGTACGGTACAGTTAATAATAAAATATGTATTGTGTGTTTTTTTTTTAAGTATAGTTTAGAATATATAGATAAAATTGTATTTGTATAATGTATAAATGGTACTATTTTTTGAATATATTTAATATTTTTAATTTAAAATAATATTTAATAAANTATAATGTATAAATGGTACTATTTTTTGAATATATTTAATATTTTTAATTTAAAATAATATTTAATAAAATTTTTATATTATAAATTTAATTAAATTTATTAATATAATTTTATAATTGTATTATTAATATTAATTATTAATATCATATTAATTATTTAAAAATTTATAATTTTTAAATATTATATATATATAATATTATATATATTTTATTGCTTTATAATTTAAATTATAGCAAAAATAATTTATAAATTTAAACAATAGCAAAAAAAAAATTTTTTAATTTTTTATACAAATTTTTATTAGTGCAAAAATTAAGAATTAATTAAGCAAATAACAATTTTTATTGCTTAAGAACAAAATCACTATTTTTAATACAAATTAAAGATCTAATTTTTTTGCTTTTTCTTTTAGTTCAATTTCCTTAGCTAATAATTCTAATTTAATTCTTTCATTTTCTAATTTTTGTTTTTCAAGTTCTATTAGTGTTTCTTGTTTTTTTATTTCAAGTGCAGCTTCTCTTTCTTTAATTGAAATTTCTACTTCTTTTTCTTTTAAAGCAAATTCTCTTTCTTCTTTTGAAAATATTGGGTTGAACTTTCAGCATAATTTGAAGACAATTTTTTAGTTTTTTTTGAAGCAACTGTTGTTTTTGCCTTTTTTTAATAGGTGCAGTTCTTTGGACACCTTTTTGTTTTTTAGTACTAACAATTTTTTTACCTTAATTATTAAAAATTAAAAATTAATTAATTTAATAAAATAATTAATAATTTAAATTAATAATTATAAAATTAAAGTACTAATAAAAAATAATAAACTTACCTTTATGCTTATTTGCATTATATTTTCTTTGTGTTAAACTAGTAGCTTTATTTGTTTTAGAATAGAAAATTTACTATGAATTCCAATTCTTTTATATGCTAGCAAATCAAAATTCCAACCCCTTTAAAAAAATTTATAATTAGTAAAGTTATTTTAAATTAAAATATAAAATTAATAATACTTACTTTACAATTGCCACTCTAAGTTTTAATTTTGTTCCTTCTCTATTTACAGATGCATATGCAGATTCAGCAATATTTGTATCAAATGGAGTAGAGTTCCATAAATTAGTTGGCATTTTGGTATAAGCTTGTGTTAATGATGCTAAAATCCAAGGAGTTTTATAAAATGAAATCCAATCTATTAAAATTATAAAATTTTTAAATTAGTTTAAAATTTATTAATTTTTAAAAATAATATAATTAATTAACCTACCTTGAATTTTTGGTTCATTTAATTTTTCTAAAGCTTTAAATAATTGCTAAATATTTTCTTTGCTAGTTTGATTAATTAATTCATTCATTAAACTTTTTGCTTTAGTAGAATATATACTATTATGAACATTTCTTAATATTATAAAATAAAAATTAATTAAATATTAATAAAATAAATTTAAATTACTATATAAAAATTAATAAATAAATATTTACCTTTGAAAATGAACTCTGCACAATTTAATAATATATTCCAAATGCTCTTTTCCTTTTTTTGAAGGAACAATTGTTTTTAAAGCTTTACCCAAACCTTTTGCCTGAGCCAAATCTAAATCAACAATAATACAACCCAATCCAGTATTATGAATATGTTGAAATTGAAACTTTTTAGATGTTAATATTTCATCATAATTAAAAAATGAAATAAACATTTCTTTATATGCTTCAGCATTAATCAAAGTAGTAAAAATTCTACATAATCATAATGCTAATTAAAAAAATAAATTAATAATTAATAAATAAGATTAGTTAATAAAAAATAAAAATATAATTAATAATTAATAAATAAATTTTAATTAATAATAAAAAATAAATATAATCTTACTTGTTGAATATTTTTGATCATAAACATTAAATTCTAACTCATTAATATCTTTATTTGCAACTCTTTTAAAAGAAAGATCAACTTGAAAATAATTATAATCAAAAACTTTGTTTGCTT
>QKWP01002156.1:7352-20982 GCA_003550325.1 Gigaspora rosea
AATAATTAGAATAATTTATATAATTAGAAAATAATAATTCGAAATTAATTAAATTAATTAAATTAATTAAAAACTATTTATACCTTTTCGACATTATTAGAATCATTATCTTCTTTCGGATCTTCTGGAAATTCTTCCTGATCTTCCTGCTCTTTTTCGGAGGTTTCTAAATTTTCTTAATAGTTTGCAAAAATTCGAATGTATTTGAAATAAATCAAAATATCTTATAAATCTTTTTTTCTTACCCACTCTTGGTCTTTTATATGTCTAAAAAATACTTATGAATATTAAATAATTTCGATATAATTGCAACTATATTAAATATAAAACCTTGCTGTTTTTCTTCGAAATATTTTTACGTTTTCTAACGAGTTCCTAAATAATTAGAATAATTTATATCATTTGAAAATAATATTTCAAAGTTAATTAAAATTAATTAAAAACTATTTATACTTTTTCGACATTATCTGATTCTTCGTTAGATTTTTCTTCTTCTGTTTCATCTTCGGAGCTTGATACTGCAAATCCCGTGTTGTGTTTTAAGATCTCCTATTTGTTTCGAAACAATTCAAATTATTTAAATTAATTTAAAAAAAAGGGAAAATGTTTTTCATGCATCCGCATGGTAGTGCATCCCCAAATAGTTAAACAGTTTTACGGCAGATTCGAACCCCTTGGAGCCCGGGTGTCCAGTGCCGCAGCATTTAGTGTTCCGAACTTTCACTACATGAAGATGCTACTCTTGTTATTTCTGTACTCACTTGCTGGGTCACCTGGTTTCTTTCCTTCTTGTAATTTACTACGTCGTGCTATTTTAGCTATAAAACAAGAGTATAATCGGCCTCTGCCTACTGTAGTACGTAAACATTGATTAGTTCAGAAAGTCCGCCTTCACCCTTGGATTTGATCAGCGCACTAATTTTAATTGGGCGATCAAAATATCTACACCTAACTGCACTTGGGCGTATTTATGTTACCTTTTAAAAGACAACAAGCTGCAGGCGATTTTTTTTTTTAAAAACAAGTAAAGGTAGATACAAAGGCTCTTTATCTTGAACTCATTATGATGCTTTGTAGAGCTTTAATCTAACCTTAATAAAAATTTTGTGGTAATATAGGAACGGACAAAGTATTATTAAACCCAGTAACATAGAAAGCGACAAAGGTATAAACCTAGTGATTAAGGATATCCCACGACGAAAGTAAGGCATACCCACAATGAAAATAAGGCATTACCCATGATGTACCTGTGACGAAGGCGAACATACTCTACGAAGATAAGGCAGAACTACGACAAATAAGGCATAACCACAACAAAATAAGGGAGAAATAAGGGATAACCACGAAGATAAATTTGCAATAAAGGTATTTTCAACAAAAACCTAGTTGCATATATTGCAAAAAGCCAAATGACTTATACTAAAGTAATGGTTAAACCCTTTAAGTGTTTAATTGTGATGTCATGCAATTCAGCCTCGATGGAAATAAGTATTTCACAGATAATAAAGGCGTTATAATTTACGATACATTAATACTTACATTTACTTATTCTCTACACTTACTTTTTTCATACTACTATAATACATAATAAGGATAATAATCTTGAGTGCGATGACAGGTTAACTGTAGTTGCTGTCCAGGAAAATGAAGAGTCTGAAGAAAAGTTACACGAAGGAGGGAGGTTTAAAAGTTGGGAAGAAGCATTGAATGCAATAACAATATATGCTCAACAGGAAGGGTTTGGATTAAGAAAAGGCCGTAGCGAAAAAACGTCAGACGGTAAGATACGCAAACGAACAATAGAATGTGAGCATAGTGGCGTGTATAAGCCAAGAAACAAGCAATTGGTTAAGAAAACGAATACCAAGTACATAAAGTGCCTGTGGCATATAAACTTGTCACAGCCAACAAAGGACAATCCACTTAGCAACGTTTATATTACAACTTTAAGTAATACGCATAATCATAGTCTATCTTCTAATAGAGAGAGGTTTTTTAATGGCATTGAATTTACACAAGAAATGTGTGAATGTGTAGAGTTTTATATTAATGTGATTAAACTAAAGCCATTACAGATAAAAAAAGCTTTAGAGAAAGAATTTCCCGACCGTGAGATTTATCTTTCTGAAGTTCACAAGGCAACTGCAAAATTTTATTGCGAGAAGCGAAAAGACATTTCAAATAATGCTGCATCCTTGTATGAGAATTTATTAAAAAAGAAGGAAGAAGATCCTCGCTGGTACATCGCGATTGATTGGAACAGAGAAACACATAGTCTCCGAAGACTATTTTGGATGTCCCCTAATTAAATTATTCTCTGGATGAAGTTTAGCGATATCGTTTTAAACGATAATACTGCCAAGACAAATCGTTATGACATGGCCCTCTCACTTTTTTTATGCATTAATAATCACGGGCTTTCCCGGTTAGTTGGATGTGCCCTTATGGATGATGAGTCAGCCCGCTCTTACCGATGGGTTTTACGTCAAACAAAACTTGCTACAGGTGGTTGCGTGCCTTCAGTTGTTATAACCGATGCCGATCTGGCTTTGGACCTTGCTATTTCCGAAGAGTATGAAAAATCTTATGCTATGTATTATATTTCACAGAATCTCTCTCATAACCTTGAGGCTCGGTTGGGTCAACAATATAATGAATTTGTTAAGGACTTTTATATGGCTCGAAATTTACTTATTCCAGATATTTTTGAGCATAGATGGGTACAATTGATTGAAAAATATAATGAGCTGAGGGTTATCAAATATCTAAAAATGTTATATTCATCGAAACATGCATGGGTACGTGCATACACAGCTAAAGTTTTTACAGCCGGTATTCAAACAACGTCGAGAGTTGAGAGCTATAATGCTCAAATAAAGCGATTAGTTTTAAACTCTAATATTAGTCTTATGAAACTCGCTAAAGCTTTGAAAACAACCATAAACGAAGAAAACAACAAAACCAAATATATTTACTGGAAAACCCAAATTCCATTAACATCTTCTGTCATTACGTTAGGGGAGTAACAAAAATCAGGTGATTTTTTAGGGAGGGAGGGGGTAAAAAAAGTTGAAATTATATATAAGAACCTGACTATTTATATATTGAGGAAGAGGGAGGGGGGTAGGCCTCTGATAAAAAATAATCAGGTGATTAATGACACTGCCCTTACCGCAAGCATTGTTCCCCGAAGTTGACAAGGCTTTGAGTTATTTTCTTATACCCGTGATGCTAAAAGTTCAACGTTTGGAAATTAAAAGTTGTTTAAATTACCAAGCATCCTCTATTACGAAAGCCGAGCTAATGAAATATCAAGAGGCATGTATTACACTAGTCAAAATAAAGCACATCGGGCAAATATTTAGTCCCGACATGGCACTGATTAATGGCTCCAATCGTGTTATTTTTAGGTTCATATTGGAATTGATAGAGCTAATAAATCATAGATAGCTCGATATGAACCTAGAAATGACACGATTGGCGCCATTAGTCAGTACTTGTTTTATATTTTTATGAAGTTGACAGGGCGTAGGATCGTTTTTCCGGTCACGCAACTTTCCGGCATCAATTGTCTTTGAGAAAAAAAATTGATTTATGTTTGGGTTTGGATTCATGTTGGTGGTTAGGAAGGAGCATTATATAGCAAAATTGTGCGAGGAAACTGGTTTGTTAGGCCAGAAAGACAATTTACTAGTATAAATCTTGCGATAAGTACCGATTTTTGCAAAACAAACGTTTCTTTACATTACACCTGAATTGGCTAATTGACGACGGAATATCCCGTGACCGGAAAATCGATCCTACGCCCTGGTGTTGTTTTATTTGGATTGTTATACTTACCGATTTTTTTATCTAAGCCCGAATTAGATACTGTACAATTTATTAAAGATAATGAAGATGTAATGCAAGTTTCTGTAAACTATGTGTTACGAAATGTAGATGTTAATAAAATTAAGAAAACCTGGGCCATTCGAACAATTACAGCATCAAAATTTTGTCATTTTGTACTACTACTTTCCGATAAAACTTACATATGTTCCTGCTTAGGGCTTGTAAATCGTGGAATAGTTTGTCGCCACTTTTTTCAGGTGATGCTATGTAGTCCTGTGGCTGCATTTCATATACACATATTCACAACAGGTGGTATAGTGATATTTATAGCAATTTACAAGACGAGCCCTATTATATTGCAACGCGATTTAGTAAAAACCATCTTCAACACCAACCCACAGAGCTAATAAGAGATAATACCAATAAATTGTTTACACCTATAGCTGATCTCTGAAATGAAAGAAAAGAGGATATTAATAAGCGAAAATTGTATGTAGAGTTATAGGGGTAGCACGAGATATTATGCAAAGAGCAGTTTGATTTCGCCAACAAAACATGCTTAAGAAATTACAGGATTTATTAACTGAATTGCAAGAAGATGTGTTAGTAGATAGCTCTGATAATGATGATGGTGAGACGTGTAGTAATGATAATGATGGCTCAAATGACAGTGATGATGATAAAGAAAATGATCAATTGGTAGAAATATCTCTTCAAAATCCCAAAAGGCGTAAAGCAAAAGGACGCCCCAAAAGTTTTAAGAGAATTAAACGGTCAGAAGAATTGAAACCAGCACCATCTAAGCGTCAGAATCAGTGCAAAAATTGTGGGGATTATGGACATTACCGGCCTAGATGTCCAAAAAAGTAATTATATAGGTGTGGTTTTAATAAACCATTTATGTAACAATCAATAAAATGTTTTAGAAGGGTTAATTTTACGATATATATATGTTATCTTGATATTGTGAGGTGTACTACTTTGATCATTTTCAAATTATGATCGTTAAGTATGAGTTTTTCTGTAGTCTGATATTCCTATGACTATGAAATACACATGGGATTTTGTTTCGCTGCTCACATGGTCCACAGCTAGTTCCTAGAATCAAGCTCCGTGGTGGGAGCGGGTACTAATGACAAAGCTAGACTTGCGTCAAGCTAGCAGCAAAAACAAAAGAGGAAAAATTCACTTCTTTCTTCTTAAATAACTATCCCTTATGACCTCATACATACTCAACTAATCCAACAATCTCTCACGCAATACCCCATTTCCTATTCATAAATTTTCGTCACCAATACCTTATATTTATTCAGCTGAACCCATGCAATACTGTATTTCTTACTCGATTCCCATCTTAAACACACCGTCACCAATACCTCATACCTACCACTCGCAACTCTACGTCATGTATCTGGATGTACCCCAGTATCGCTATAAAAATTTCGCACCACATGATCAGTACAAAATATCGTTTATGTTAGGTTAGGGTTACGGTGAGTGCCCAGTTAGGGGTTGGGTAATTTTTATGCCAATATTTGGGTACATATGGACTAGGGTGTCCAGGATTATGCGAAAGCATAATAAGCTTCGCATAATTAAGGAAAAAAGTCATAAAATGCACGTGAAGAGATGTGATTGGTAGAAGAGGTGTTGGACAGACGAAAATTCTGAAAACTTTCATAATTGACAAAATCCAATAAGAAATTCATAATTGGTTGAGGGCTAGTTTTCGCTACTATTATCATTTTCGTACTGATCGCTCTTGCCGGCCCAGAGGATTGATTCCTTGATTTTTATCCAACCAACTTTTAGACGCTCCATGGTAGAGTAAAAATGATCGTTGTTCTTATGGTCGCCAATCGTTGAAAAGAGGTAATGGTGTGTGAATTCATGAACCACGGCATCTCGCAGTTGGTCCTTGTCTTGGTGAAAGAAATAGTATATTTGTAGGGAAAGTAGGTAGTAGTAATTTTTTCAAAATCAGTACTTTACTCCATTTATTGTTTGCCACTCAGTATAATTTTGCTGCTGCCTCCTTGAATAAGAAATCGCATAATTCACATCCTTTGACCTCGATCGAATGCATAATTTACCTAATAATGCATCGCATAATCTACCTAATGCATTGTATAATCCTGGACACCCTAATATGGACCCGGGTTATGGTCTCGTGAGGAAAGATTTTTTAACAACATGCAATACTCTGATTAGAAAAAGAAATTAAGACACCAAGAGGAAAACCAAAGTGCCAAGCAGATGGAAAAGATTTTTGCCAGAGAAGATAGTAAATTTTTACAAGACAAATGGATAGCACGTGACTTCGTTACGGCATCCTAGCTAATTTTGTTAAGACTATGCCCTTTTAGGAAATAACTTGTAAAGTATGGCGTAACAAAAACAAAAGAGGAAAAATGTCCTTTCCTCTTTCCCTCATGACCTCATACTTGCTCAACCGATCCAACAATCTCTCACGCAATACCTATTCCCTATTCATAAATCTTCGTCACCAATACCTCATACTTATCCCACGCAATACTTTATTTCTTACTCAATTCCCATCTCAAACTCATACTTAACACTTGCAACCTACGTTCACTATAAAAATTTCGCCCACGTGGTCAGTACAAAATCTTCAAATTCGTTTATGTTACGGTAAGTGCCCAGTTAGGGGTTGGGTAATTTTAGAGTAAAAATTATCATTGTGCTTATGGTCGCCAATCATTGAAAAGAGGTAATGGTGAGTAAATTCATGAACCACGGCACCTCGCAGTTGGTCCTTGTCTTGGTAGTAGAATTTTTCAAGATCAGGAACTTTTACTCTATTTATTGTTTGCCACTCAGCTACCACCTCCTTGAATAAGAAATCGCATAATTTTTGACCTCGATCGAATGCATAATTTACCTAATGCATCGCATAATCAACCTAATGTATCGCATAATCAACCTAATGCATTGCATAATTCTAGACACCCTAATATGGCCTGGGCTATGGTCTCGTGAGGGAAAGATTTTTTAACAACATGCAATACTCTTATTAGAAAAAGAAATTAATACACTTCAAGAGGAAAACCAAATGCCAAGCAAGGATTTTTGCCGGAGATGGTAAATTTTTACAAGACAAATGGATATCACGTGACTTCATTTACGGCATCCTATTATAATGCTAGCTAATTTTGTTAAGACTATACCCTTTTAGGAAATAACTTGAGTTGTAAAGCATCGATCTCTTAATTAGTCCGCTGATTTAATCTACTATGTTAATACAAACCGGTAAGTAACTTTTTTTGTGCTTTGTTTTTCATTACTTTGAATTTTATGTTACATATAATAATCACAAGACCTATTATTCACTTTGAAGTTATTACTTCATTAATTACCATTAGCTCTAAAAATAATATTCTACTACAAAAGTATTTCTGGATTCGTGAGTAGTGGCTAGTGCTATTCAATTTTAAGAATGAAGTTCTTGTATGTTGTGGAAAAACGATACAAACAACATTTATTAGTTACATATTAAGACATCTATAGTGGTTAATTTTAGCTTTTGGTTTTTAGTTTGGCTATTGATTTATTGAACGTTACAAGATATTGTCCAGTACAAAAATAATGATACACCAAAACCAAAAGTTAATTTTGTCTATATATAAAAGTACTTTAATTTCAAGTATTTATTTATAATTCTTTTATATCAAATAAAAGAAGATCTAAGCTACATTTTGATATAATTTTTATTATTATTTTTTAGCAAATTTATTTTATTATAAATTTTTTTATAAATCCAATTTTTTAAAAAAAAATTTGAAAAAATTTTTATTTTTAAAAAAATTATATTTTCGCCATCAATATGCATCTTTATAAGCTTGTACTACGCAAGTGCATTGCCATGCATATGCTAAATATATAGTTAAAATTTTAGCTTAATTGAATTAGTAGTTGTTAAAATATAAATAAAAACTAATTTACTATAACAAAGTTATACAAATTGCTAAATATAGTAATTTTATATATAGTAATTATCATTAAATTTTTAAAAATTTATATTTTAACAACTACTAATTCAATTAAACTAAAGTTTTAACCACTTATTTAGCATATATTTAACAATGAACCTGTACAATATAAACTTATAAAATTGTAAATTGGTAACAAAAATATATTTTTTTAAAAAGAAAATATTTAAATTTTTTAAAAAAAAAAAAAAATTTTAAAAAAATTATTATACAACAAAATATCTATAAAAATATAATAAATATTATATCAAAAGATAGTTTAGAACTTGTTTTATTTAGTATAAAAAAATTATAGATAGATAATTAAAATTAAAAAACTTTAATATATGGATAAAATTAAATTTTTAATTTTAGTATATTTATATTTTAGCATTAAACAAATTGAAAAAATAAGTAATTAAAAAATTTTTTATAGAAATAAAATTTTTTAATAAAATTTACATAAAAATATTTTTCAAAACATATATTATAAATAAATTATTTAAATACTTATATTAAATTTTAAAAAAAATTTTTTTATTATGAATAGGTTGGTGTATCTATCTTTTTGCACCGGACAATATATATGGGGGTGAGTCAGTAGAAAAGGGACAAATTGTTTTTAGTAAAATTTTTTTAATTTTTAAACTAAAATATCTTGACAACTATTTAATCAAATTTGCTAAAAATTTTTTTTATTTTAATCTTGAAATTATATAGAATTAAAATAAAAAAAAATTTATTAAATTTATTAAGATAGTTGTTAAGATATTTAAGCTTAAAGTCAAGAAAACTTTTACTTAGAAAAAATTTGTCCCTTTTCTACTGACTCATCCCCATATGTTAATTTAAAAATTTAATGTAAAAATATTAATATTTTTTAATAATAAAAATTAGCCAATCATATTAATTTAAAGGGGGGTGCATGGCCATGCAGGGGCGTGAAATTTTTAAACCCTAAAAAAAATATATTAATAAAAATATTAATAAAAATATTAATAAATACTTACTATATTTTTTGCAATTTTAGATTTAATTGCAGTATTGGACATCGTTATCTTATTATATTTCAGATTTAGCATTGCTTGGGCTATGGCATAGCATATGCTACATTTTCTTGAGAGCCATCTCCGGAAGGAAACTTTTTTTAAAATTTTAACCATATAGGTCTCTTCCGAATCTTCTATCTCATCGAATAACCGCCAGTAGCATGCCTTAGTTTTGTCCGATTTTTTCCACTTTAGAACCGTTTCAGGTGAGGCACTATTGTTAATTGGTTCTAAAAGTTTTCCAAATACAAAAAATGTAGAGGATTTAATCTTTGTTGTCAAAGTACCCCGCAAAGCTCTAATCTTTTCCAAAAGCTAAATATATTAATTTAGTAAAATGCAATAATTAAAAAAAAGCGAATAATTTCGAAATATTTTTAAATATTTCGAATATGTTCAAAAATAAGAAAAAACATATAAATTAAATAAAAAAGTTTTACTGGTCCGTGAAAATTCTTCATATAATATGAATTCCATTGAGCTGTCGTAAACTTTCGTAAATTATCCTTATAATTCGCTCGTACATAATTATCTACTTCTGCTTTTATCTGCTCTTCTGTAGGATAAATAGATTTTTCAATTAGTATTTTAGCCGCACTTTTAATGGTGTCCTTTAATAAAATTTATTAAATGATATTTATAAATATTAAATAACTTTAAATGATTTATAATATTATTAAAAAAAATCTTAAACTTAAATAATTACTTCTTTGAATATTTTTTCATTAGTAAAATCGAAATTATTATCCATTTTTTCCTCCATCTCTTTTAACCGATTTTCTAGTCTCCCAACTTTAGAGTTAAGTTCTTGAAGTTGGTGAAGTATTTCTTCTTGGTTTTCGATAATCTTAGCTAAGGTTCTCACTTGTAATTTTATTTAAATATATTATAATTAATAAAATATTAAAAAATTAAAAAGAATTATGTTTAAAACTTTTAAATACATTCGGAAGTATTCGAATCTTCGTAAGTATGAGAACCACCAATTCCAAGATTATCAAATCTTTCTGAAAAGCTCAGAGTCAGTTCAGAACCTCTTGTTGCTTCTAGAAATCCTTTTTCCTTATTAGACTTCTTGCTTGAGGCCTTCTTTGAACTTTTCTTTGTAGCGACTTTCATTCCTTTAAACATTTCTAAAATACTTTAAGATAAAAAATGTTAAAAAAATTTAAATGAAGTTAGTAGTATAGTTAGTATTAAATAATAAACGGAAGACTTAAAATTTAAACGTAAATTAAAAAAAAAAACTAAAATAAATAATAAATAAATAAGAAGCTTAAGAAGTAAAGAAAATTTTAATATTAAACGAATAAAAATAGTTGGAATATTATCGAGAAGTTGCTTAAAGTTTAAACTGTGCAAGGTTGCAAAATGTTGAAATGAAAGGGTGTGGCGACTTAGAAAAGTTGCCAGGTTGTCACCCCTCCAAGCGACAGGTCAAAAGTTCGAATCCCACTAGCGACGTTTTGAAAATAGGCCTGTGTTATAGTAACTGTGGCTCAAGATCGGTTGGGTAAAAATACCTGTAATCTTGGTTACACCATCTTGAATGGAAGCTTCCGAGCGAATTGGTGTATTGTTATACCGACAAATCCAGGAAACCAGAAAAACAGAAACTCCTTGGCAAATCCCGAGTAAGGAGGTAGATGGACGGCTACGACGGTGCTACTGGAAGAGGTGGGTGCCGGGCCAGACGACGAACCTAACGAGGGTTGTAGTAGGCGATATTAGCGGTTCACAGAAATCCGGACTGTGAGTATATAGATAAAGCCGTAGTGTCGNGGAAGAGGTGGGTGCCGGGCCAGACGACGAACCTAACGAGGGTTGTAGTAGGCGATATTAGCGGTTCACAGAAATCCGGACTGTGAGTATATAGATAAAGCCGTAGTGTCGATCACTGAAAGAAACCGTACGATTAATTGTGTGGGACATGTATCGTTCTGGTAAATTCTATGTCAACCAATTTGTTTGGCATAGTGCAGCAGGTCGTGCCTTGGAATTCACCCAAAAGAGGTGTCATACCGGGTAATATCGGAGGTTAAGTATTAGGGGATTGATGGGCTTAGCGGATAATCAGAGGATTTAAATTAGGCAATTCCTGTAGTTGGGTTGCAGGTATGGCAGCTAGTGTGGAACCTTAGGGCAGACCACTTAAATTAGACACCAAAAGTGTACGTGTGGCTAGTTGCATTCTCGTTACTGCTGTAAAAGTACGTCATATCTTAAGAATCCTAATCAACACTTGTCGGCAAGACTGCCTAAGTTTAAAAAAAAAAAAATGTTAAAATGTAAAACAATGAAAACAATGTTAATTGTCTATCTAATTATATACTATTTATAGTAATATTTTCTAATTGTATTCTATTTATAGTAATATTTTATTAATCCTAAGTATAGCAGAATTAAGCCAAAATTACGCAAAATTTTATTAATGATGCTGTAGCAGCTAACTAAGTAAAAAATGTTCCTGAGCTAATTTTACCATCGAGCAGGCCTATTTTTTTAAAAATTTCCTTTTTGGTGGCTAAAAAAATCAAAAAATTTTAATTTCTGACTAAAATTAAGAATTTTGAAAATTATCAGCCTAAATTATTTAATGCAGTTTTATTATATATAATTTTTGCGTATTATTGATTATCTTACTTTCTAAAATAAATAATGTTTTAAATAGTTGCGCATATGTTTGCATCTATGTCCAAATAATTTTAATACATTTATCGCACTATTTTTAAAACAGAAAAATGTTAACGTAACAATTTAATATATATTATAAAAATAACTATAGCAGAGGTCTTTTTCAATTTTTAACAGCTCCCTACCTTGTTTAGTGCGTCGAAAGTGCATTGGGATTGCCAAGTGTAACTCGGGTTTGCATAATGAGAGCATTTTTCTGCATTGCGAATACAAAGTAAAATTTCCAATTATATAACATAATTAGAAATTTGCAGGAAGATGCTCTCCTTATACCAACCTGGGCTACTCTTGACGCACTCCCAATGAATTAAAGCAAGGTAGGGCAGCTGTTAAAAATTGAAAAAGACCTCTGCTAATAACACCTAGTTTGCATTAATTTGAAATAATTCGCAGATTTTCGAATGGAGTTAAATATTTATATATTGTAGCTTTATTCCTTTTTGGAATAAATCTATTTAATTCGAAATGCATTGCATTAATTTAAAGTTTATGAAATCAAATGTATTAGGACCCCGGACATCTCTCATATAGGTCATAACTGATCTGCATGAATTTAGACGTTTTTGCTACCCCTAAAATCAAGTAAATTTGCCAAAAGTTGGATAATTACATATAAATTTTATAGTAATTTGCTAAAAACTAAATTATAACATCTCCATCGAGTAAATAAATATGGTGCATGTCTGCACAGATTTTTTAAAAACTCAATTATTAAAAATCTGTGCATATCTGCGACCCTGCTGTTGGAAAAAAATTTTTTGCAGCACAAATTATATTAGATCTTATACAAATTTGTGCAAAGTAACAACCAGTGTCAATTTCTGACCATATGCGGAATCAACAAGATACTGTAATAATTACCCAATTTCTTTAATTTATTACAACTCTATAATTTTATACACTTTTTTATTATCTGATCTTATAATTACAAATTTTTTTTAATTTTTATAGCATAATTATTTACAAAAAAAAAAAGAAAAATCAACTAATTCTAACAACCCAACTACTAATACTACAACTGCCAAGACCAGCCAACTAAAAATGATGTATTAATGTATTGATAACAAGCTCCAAGAACTACAACTACTATTAATTCCAAGACTAAATACAACGTATGAAAGCCACAACAACACCAAAACGATATATGAAGAAAATCTAAAAAACAAAAAGAATTAGTTTAAAAAACAAAAAACAATAACAAAGCAAGCACCAAACAACCGATTTAGAAAAAGAATTAGTCCAAAACCTCTATTAAACGGCAAAGATAAAATCACTAACACCACCGAAACGTCTATAATCGAGAAAGCTCTAATAACAAAGAAAAAAAATACGGAAAAGGACGACTCTGTTGGTAAAGCACCGAAATGGGTGGCTCCAGCGACGAAAACCCGACGAAAACCCCACGAAAATGAAACTTTCGTACTCAATGTAAATAAAGAAAACAAAAATAGTTTACAAGCGAAAAAAGAAATCTGCATACATACCCGAAAATCCAAGCCCACAAGTGCCAAAAACGAAGAAGCGTACTGGAATGAGTAACACCGTCGACGAAGAAAAAACAATAGAATAGACGACTTCAACGACGAAAATGAACGGAACCCAAAAATCAAGTTGAATGGGTGTGATATGATAGAAATTTAGCGCACTCGTTTGGCAACTGTCCTGGTTTTTTTTCAAGTAAGATATTATTCATTGTTATATCATCAGCGAGTTCAAAAAAAAAAAATTAAAAAAATTATTAGTACTGTTATAAAGTAAATTTAAATAAAAGAAAAAAATTATACTTATCTCGTGTAATATGATCATCACCAATTTAAAAAAAGAACCATTTAAGATCCGCTTATTAAAAATAAAATAAATTATTAAATAAAACTATCATTAAAAATAATTTAAAAATAATTTAAAGAATAATTTAAAGAAAATTTTAAAAAAAAAACATTAAATTAAAAGAAAAAAAAATTAAATTAAATGAAAAAAAATCAAAAAATAATAATAAACGAAAAAAAAATTAAAAAAAATTAAATAAAAAAACCATATAAAAAAAAATAATAAAATAAAAAAAAAGAA
>QKWP01002156.1:28569-83539 GCA_003550325.1 Gigaspora rosea
AGCTAAAAAATAAATTTATGCGAATAAATTTAAAACAGTTCGAATTAGTTCGAAATACATTTATATTTTAAGAAACATATTTAAAAAAATGAAAATGCAATAATTTAACACAATGCAAATGTAATCGAATTTATGAAAAAATTTACAGGTTTTGCAAGTTTATCTTCATAATATGTATTCCAATCTCTATCATCCATTCCTTCATAAAATTCTGCTTCATTTTCTAGGAGGTATTCCTTAGTTTCAGTTTTAAATTGATCCTCCGTAGAATAAATATGGTTTGCAATTAGCTGTCTAGCTATTGCTGCACAAGTTTGCTATTATAAAATAAAATATTATTAACTTAGATTAAATTAATTATAAACATTTTATATAACTGATAAAAATAATAATTGCTTTAATGAATTTTGTTTCATTCGAAAGGTTAAGACTTTCCGACATACGACTATCCATTTTCGAAATCTTTCGCTCCAATCTATCAACTTTTTTGGATAGGCCAATAAGCATATCCTTAATTTTGGCCAAAGTAATTTGATCTTAAATTATTTTAAATATTAGATTAATTTAAAATATTATAAATAGAAATTAACGAAATAAAAAAAATTATATTATTGAATTTTAACCATTGGAAGGTCTTGGAGATCCTGAGCCAATAGTTTCGGTAGGCTGTGCAGCAGCCCCCTCAGTATCTTGCGGAGGTACGCGACTATCAGCTGTCATATTTAAAAACTCTTCATGCCTTTGAGCTGTCATTTTTACGAAATCTTCACGTCTTTTAGCGGACATTTTTTCACCTTTTCCTAATTTTCGAGCAGACATTTGAGAGAAAGAAAAAAAAAGAGAGAGAAAGGGAGAGAGGAATAAAAGGGTGTATATAATATGTATATAATAAAAAATGAAATAAAAAAAATTGCAAAAGGTTTTAGTTATATTAAAGATTAATCAGAAAAATGTAATAAATGAGATAAGGAATGAGTATAGAAGAGAGAATTTAATGTGTCAAATGAAGTTGATAGGAAAATTACGAAGAGGAAGATAGGAAAATTGAATTTATTTAAATATTTTCAAGATAGTTCTAATATAATCAAATTATTAGCATATATCAAGTTCTTTAATTATTTCTTATTAACTACAAATGCATTTAAATATATTCACTTTATCTAAAGTAATCAATTTTTTTTATATTACTTATGTAACTTTCAGTATTATGATTTATAATTTATGTTAAACCAGTATTGTTATAGATAATACAAAAATAATACCATATGATATTATTTTTGTATAAATAAAATTCAACTCATTTTTATATAATTTAAAGTTATTTAATATATTAAATACATTAGAAAAATGTCACTATTTTTGTTTAATGTTTTTAATAACTCCTGATTACTTCGAAGTAAATTTGATGTTAAAACAATGCGCAATATAGCGACTTCCTTAAATGTATTAGCCCCTATCAAACTATAACCTTTTATTACTATATTTAGGATAAGCGAAATACTTTTAAATAAATTAATCCGCTTGAAATCAAACAATGCCCATTTATAGAATATTTCACGAACATGCGTATTGTGCATTATTCTATTAAGCATTTTTAGATTTTTATGTAATCGGGTTTTTCAATATATTTATAAGTACTAAAGTAATTGATATGTAAGGGATTTAAGTAAAAATTTTTACCTTTTTAGCTATTCAATCGTTGACCCAATAAATTATAAGCTTTAATAACTCCTGACCACTTTGAAGTAAATTAAAACAATGCGCAATACGGCAATTTCTTAAATGTATTAGCCCTTATCAAACTATTATTCTTTTAACCTTTTATTACTATATTTAGAATAAGCGAAATACTTTTCAAACAATGTTCATTTATATAAAATTTCACGAACATGCATTATTCTAGATTTTTATGTAATCGGGGTTTTTTCAATATATTTATAAGTACTAAAGTAATTGATATGTAAGGGGTTTATTAGAAGCGAAAAAAAGCAAAATTTTTACCTTCTTAGCAAGTCAATCGTTGGCCCAATAAATTATAAGCTTTAAAATATTCGCACGTTTGTGAAATAAATAAAATAATTATAACTAAAATTATATAGATATAGATGGTAATGAACTTTGAAAATTTAACTAATTGAGAATTATTTCGAATTGTTGTGAATATTAGGGGAGTAACAAAAATCAGGTGATTTTTTAGGGGGGAGGGGGTAAAAAAAAGTTGAAATTATATATAAGAACCTGACTATATATATATTAAGAAAGAGAGGGGGGGTAGGCCTCTGATAAAAAATAATCAGGTGATTAATGACACTGCCCTTATAGAAATATTAAATATTAAAATTAAATATTTTATTAAATAATGAATGACTTCGAATAAATTAGAATTACAAGCTTCGAATTTAATCGAATTGTATTTAAACCCTATCATTTTTTATAATACATTTCATTCCGCTTCTTTGTTTTCTATTGTCTTCGCTTTGACTACTACTTTTGTTTTGAGCTATAATCTTCGTTTCACACTCTTTTTTTAAATACTTTAGTGAAAAAAAATAAAAAAATATATTTCTCAGAAGTGTTGGTGTTCTTGCAAATCGTCGAAGAAATCTAGTACATAATCACGCTTTTTTACAGGTTTTCGCATATTTCGCACGGTTTCGCAATTTATTATAAAATTTTATATTTTTTATTTATTATTATATTTTAATTATATTTAAAAATTTTTAAACAATATTACATATTTTATTATATATTATATTTTAATTATTATATATTCTTTACAGTATTATTTTTATATTATTACATTATTATATATTATTTTAAATACTTTCGCACTTCGTCGCATCTAATTCTATTACCATATACAAAAAACTAGCCCTATACACTTATTTTCGTTCACCTCATAGTTAGCTATTATCTTTGCTTCTTTGTTTTCTATCGTTTTCACTTTGACTAATATTTTTTCATAATATATATCCCACTTCCTTTTTGAAAAACTTCAAAAAAATTCATTATTATTTGCATGCAGATAGTCTTCAACCGCCTCTTTAATCTCTTTTTAATCCGGATATATACTATATTCTAGCAAAGCTTTGGAGGCACCTTTTACTTTTGGCTATCCCTTAAACCGTCTGGGCTTAGCAGGCAAATTTGCCTGCTAAAATAATCAGAGAAAATTTTAACCGGAAATGATTTTCTTTTTATTTAGAACCAATTAAAATTAGCCGAAGTGATCGTGACCATACGTCACGTGACAGTAGAAGTTTCATGACATCACGTGTGCCATGTGACAAAAGTGAAGAGCGAAAACCTAAATTATCCGAAATATGCTTCGTTTTTGAAATAGAGTATTTTAGTGGGACTAAGTTTATAAATCACTCTAAAATTTTGGCTATAGATAATACAGACTAGGGTAAAAAGTCATCGTATGGAATAGAGGGACTTACCAATAATATAATTTTATGTTATTGCGGTAGATAGATAGATCAAATTAGCTATTACAATAAATTAAAATTTTTTAAATGTAAATTTAAAATTTAACAATTAAACCGGCCAAATACTTAAAATGCTTTTAATTATGCGAAAATTAAGCATTTAAGGAATCATATTTATTCCCATTTTGATAACAATGGACACTCCACTAACATTTTTCATCTTAACAGATTTTTGATATTAATGAATACCTTACGTTAATCTTAAGAAGAAACAATAATTTCAGAAAAAAGAGAAAAGAAATCATCTCCAATTCTACAAGATAATTTATTATAGAGATATTTCCTATCTCTACAGATTTTTTTTTTATTACCCTTTATTATTTTTGCTATGAAACTCGAAAAAACAATTTCGAGCATTATTACAGCAGTGTGGTACATCGTATGCGACGCACCAAAGATTGCTTTCATGTGGAGTCTTACGGTTAAATCTAAATTTTTTTTACTCGCCAACCACTTGCACCATTGGCATGATTCTCGGTCTCCTCTCCATTCAACTAAATGGTTACCGGCTACAAACCGTTGGTTTGAAAGTTTGAAGTGTTTCGTTACTTTCGACCATTTGGTTTTTTTTTTTCATCTGTTTCTTCTCTCTTGTTTTTTTTCGACCCACTTCTAAGCTGAATTTCCCTCACGTCATTTGCAATATCAATGAGATACCACATGAGTTCAAGCCAAAAGTCCTTTTGTTCCTGAGTTGATCCAAAAATTCGAGCGATACGGTACGCATTGATGATGGAGATATCCAGCAACCAAAAAAAAGCGGCATCCAGTTTCTTCTTACCGTTTGTTGCGTACTGTAATATGAACAAAGCTGGTCTGCAATATCTACACCATTCATGTGATGGTTGTAGTTGTCGATTACCTTGGGAATTCTTAGTTTTTTTTCAATTGAGAGCCAAACACCGCACGCACTTTTGTTGCATTTGTGCTTGTTACTCTCGGACGCCGTCTTTTGTGTTTTATTTCCCATTGTTCGCCATTAAGACCGTGAATTGGCGTCAACATTGTGACCAGACCATTGTCCTGCCAAAACACAGCCAGCACTCTATCAACCACAATGCCGGAACGTACATCCCAGTCAAGTCGAAGGTTTTTTTTCACTTTTAGTTCCTTAGGGAACCCTGATGCTGTTTTTCGAACTGTGCCGCAGGCACCAATACTGATCTGCTGAAGATTCTGAAAAAGAGGAACATTAGAAAAGTAGTTATCCATGTAGATATTAAATGAAAACCGACGATACAGAAGCTGTGTAATGAGATGATGGACCAGACACCCAGTTTGGTTAAGCCCACTAACTTTTTCCACATCGTTTGGGGAGACGCGCGACATCGGCAAGAAAGTAAATGTATATCCGGATTCACAAAGCGACAACATCTTAAAACCCTCCGGAACTGGTTTGTTCTTAATATGAACCGTGTGAACGCTTTTACCGGAAAACCTTACCATCATTTCATCGACTGAGACGTTTGAGGATGGCGTGTAAAGTTTTTTTGAAACATCTCGGATATGGGAAAGCAGCGGTTCCAATTTTTCGAAGTAATGATTAACATTTATTGCAGGCAGAGAGACGTGTAAATACCTTTTAATTTGTTCAAACCGTTTTAGTGTCATTTGTTTGGAGATTTGGTGTATGGGAAGCTTCGAGTCCTCGTTCCAATACAGATCAAGCGAAGGCAGCCCAAAAATCTCCTGGTAAATAACTAGTGCAATCCAAGTAATGAGCTCCTTGCGATCTATATTTTTCCAATCTCTTCCAGCAAGGCCAGTGCCTTTGATTGATGCATATGAATTCGTATTTAAAACAATTTTATCAAGCAAAGTGTTTGTAAAAAAAAGCAAAAAAAGGGTAATCGGCTTTGAAAAACTGACTTCGTAATTTGGTGGCAAATTAACAAATGCCTGATGCAATTGTTCCTCATAGTCTGATCCCGGGTCGTTCAAAAAATGTTGGCGGGCTGACAGAACTGGTATGTATTCTTCTTCCTCTTCATCAGAAAATACCTCAGTACTTTCAGGAGGGGGCAAATTTGAAGCTGAACTCGCTATTGTCATAGTTGTAAGAAAAAATTTTTTTTTGATTTTTGGCTTTTTTTTTGATTTTATTGATCGATTATCGCTGTACTACTAAAAAGATCATATACTACTAGCATGTGATCTAAAATCACAAGACGATCTGCAAAATCGCATACTTTAATATTAGCTTAGTAAATGGGGTACTGATGCTTAGTAAAGTCACGTGCAATTGCACAAAATTGAAAAAACCAAGATTTTAGCGGGCAAATTTACCCACTGGACGGTTTAAGGGATAACGACGTTTCGCTCTCTTTTCTAAATATTCTTGCAAAGGCCAGAAAAAGTGCCAGGAAAGTCGCAAAGTGTCGAAGAAGTCAGGAATAAATAAAATAAATTAAAAATTAAAAAAAAAAGTAAAAAAAACAAATGAAAAAATATAAACGAATTCCATATCTTCATTTTTCTGAAGTAAGAGTTCACGTTCTTGCAAATTCAGAAATTGCGAAAGGTTCTTGCAAAATGCAAAAAAGTCGCGAAGTGCCAAAAAAGTTTGAGTTGGTTTTCTTGCAAAGTGCCAGAAAGTAAGGGGTCTGTTCTCGCAAAAAAATTTTACAAATAAGCCAAAAAAAACAAAAACAAAAAACATGAAACGAAAAAATAAATAAAGCGAAACCTTGCAAGAACTTGCAAAAACTTACATGATCTTTATAATTTGTCTGCATGTATTTATCTACAGCAGACTTTAACTGAATCACATCGAGATAGATCACTACTTGGATAATTTCTTTTTCAAAACCGTGCGAAACTTGTGAAAACTTGTGCCCATTTCTTTAAAGAAGCGTTAGGGGTCTGTTCTCGTAAAGCGCTGAAATAAAATAAATTAATAAAAAAAATTTTAAAAATAAGCCAAAAAAAACAAAAACAAAAAACACGAAACGAAAAAATAAATAAAGAGAAACCTTGCAAGAACTTGCAAAAACTTACATGATCTTTATAATTTGTCTGCACGTATTTATCTACAGCAGACTTTAACTGAATCACATCAGGATAGATCGCTACTTGGATAATTTCTTTTGCAAAAACGTGCAAAAACTTGCGAAAACTTGTGCCCATTTCTTTAAAAAAGCGTTCCCGAAAATTTAGAAATTGCTGGGGAAATCAGTTGTGTTTTGAGTTTCAGAAGTCGTAGTTGGCATGCGCAAGGTTTTGAAAGTTTTTGTTTTTCTTGTAAAGTGCCGAAATAAAAAATTAAAAAATAAATAAATAAAAAAAAATTGAAAAAAACAAATGAAAACAAAAAAAACGAACCGAAAACAAAAAATGAAACGAAAATAAAAAACGAAATAAAAACAAAAAAGTGAAAAAAACAAAATAGAAGATTAACAAAAGATCTAATCTGATCTTGTAGTACAGAATTTGAACATCATTGAACTATTTCGAACTATTTCGAAAAGTCTATCTAATGCGTGATCCAGGTTACAAATCTACTGATCATGCTTGGTTTCCTAGTCCTAAAATATTTTGAAAGAGAATTGAAATATTTCGTAACATATTTCGAAATATTTCAAAATTACTTTCGTAATATTTCGAAAATTTGATATTTTGAAATATTTCGAAATATATTACGTAATATTTTGCTTATATTACGATTCGTAAGATCTTACGTAAGATTACGCTATTATAAATTTGCTGATGTAGGTTTTATTAAATATGCGGTGTGAAACTCTAATTAAATATGTTCTACGCTTTTTACAAAAAATTAATAAAAAATAATACTGGGTGAATTCTGAGTAAAAAAATTTATATCTCATGCCAAGCTAAACTGAATATCTAAGAATTCGTTCCGTGAATCAATATGTCATATATTTCGTGCTATATTGTCTTCAAAGCTGTGATTAATGACTTTGGATTCAATGAATTACTACATTTGTACGAACAGACCGGATTTTTAGACGAATTTTAATGTAAAGATAAATACTACAAACTTAGAATAGCTTAATATAAATGCGTTGATCAATAATTTATTATAACTAAATCAACTTGAATAAGATAGAATTAGGTGAATTTTATTAATTTTTACTTATTCGCAGCACTAATATAAATAGTAAACTTATTTTGTATATTAACTCGAGTAACTTAAGATATGCTAACGGTTAAATGCAATTAAACGATTAAAAGATAATCGTATGATAACTATATTTGTAGTTAATCGTTTAATTATAAATAATTTTTTATAAAACGATGTCTTTAATAAAGCTAGCATAAAATCAATAAACCAATGGATTATAGTATTGGTCCGTTATAATCCATTGCCGTTTTAATTTTGATGGACGTGGTTTGTTGCCAAGTCTGATTATAACATACTAATTAATGCCAACTCGCCTGATTTATTTATGGTTGCTGCCATGTTTGTTTCTAAAAGAATATATCGAAAATGCGTAAATTAAATTGCGAATATTGCGCCATATTGGGTATTCTAAAAAATGAATATTGATTTCAAGCATTCCGATTATACGATTTTTGTGTTAAATAATAATAATTTTTAAGCTATTGTTGAGTGTCATGGAATTTAACTGTTATCTTTGCAAAGATCTTTCGTTATAATTGGATAAAGCTACTGATCAGGTTTTATAATTTACTCTGTTAAACTTACTTTTGTATATTATAAAACAATAGATCGAAGATACATATATTGTATTGCGAATATTATGTGCGACATAAGAAAACCAGTGTATCAAACAATAGTAAATAATCTAACCTAAAAAGCGAATATCGATTTCAAGCATTCCGATCGTATGATTTTCATATTAAATAATAATAATTTTTGAGCTATTGTTGACTGTCGTGTAACTTCGCTATTATCTTCACAAAGATCTTTCATTATAATCGGATAAAGTTGCAACTCGGCTTTTGTAATGAAATAAAATTGATTGCTCGTATTATTTTGTTATTTCATTATGTCCGTATTAAGTAGTTCATTATATATTACGAAAAAACAATGATATCTATAAATAGCAATAATCTGAAATTAATTTTAGGTTAATTAGGGAAATAATGATTTAACGAATAGTTATATTGCTTGAATACATGCATATACGAGGTTTATCGATAATCTGTTAGATTAACTTTAGATTGTTATCGATCGATTACTTTCACCTTATCGCAAAAAATTTCTGCTGACTGTCGTTTAGGTTATTTGATACTTATGTGTTAATTCGTTTCTTTCTATAATAAAAATAATTGTATTGTACACTGACCCCTATAATTACTTTTTTTTTACGATCAAATGATCGTGTTTACAGTAATGATCGCTATAGCGATTACAATTATTTGATCATAACAAAAAACTATAGGGGGTCTTGAAATTATTATACAACCCAAAATAATGCTTGCATTATTATTTTATATGCACTCTTAATTTGCCTTTTGATCGATTTACTGCTTAAATTATAAAATTTTTTTATATAGATCCCTATCCTTTCTCATTAGTTAATTTTTACCTTATTCTCTGTAACTTCTGAAAAAAAAAATGCCTAATTACAGTATCCAAACTTTTCATTTTAGTTCTTTTGCTGAAGTATCTCAACAATCTAATGAAAATCCTGTTGAGTCTTCTACTATTTTTGAACTATACACTTTTAGAAATAAAATAAATCAAAATTTGTCAAATGCACTATCGACTTCTAATGTACCTAATTCTACAAATGAAATTATTAATCCTTCCTATTGTCATTTAACGCCTGCCCTTTATCGTCTTGTACACCAATTTGATAATAAAATTCTATCTGATTATCCATGTATTCCTTGTACTTACTGTTCTATTCTTATGCTAAATTCTTCTGCACAATGGATATCATATGAAGAAGATGCTTTATATACTATGTAGTGTTCTGACCTGGGTCGGGTGACCCGTACGGGTCACTCGACCCGACGGGTCACAGGTCAGAAATTGTTCTAACCCGGGTCAAACAGGTCATGATTAGGGATGGTAAAAAAAATGTTTAAACTAGTTTTTCCGATATAAATTTGTAAACCAAAATTTTTTAAAATTTTTATAAAAGTAACATTATGGTAACAGAATGAAAAAAATTTTTTTTGCGCTTTGCGATTTTTCAATTAAGATTCGTTTCTATAAATTGATTACTAATCAATTCGTAAAGTCAAAATTACGCAAAATTACAATGCTTTAGATCTTCAAAATATGTACAGTACTTTGATACTGTTACTTGAAGTGGCGTATTATTTATCTACATTATTATGGTTATTCATTATCTTGAAAGTATAATTTAATATATCAAATTTATATAAATTTTAATTTGACTTTTTTGTTAAGAATCACAGAGATTTTCCGTCATCATCACTGTAAAAATCACAGACACTTTTTTGCAAAGCGCTATAAATTCAAAGTGCGATTAACTTTAAAAAACTTCCATATGACCCGTTGACCCGGGTCATGACCCGGATTAAATATCTGACCCGTCGGGTCACTATTATCTGACTCGGGTCGGAACACTAGTACTATGTCTCAAGTTTTTTCTATTCCTGTTCACACTCGTTTAAATAATAGAAATATTATTCAAGTAGCTGTTTGCAAAGGGTGTAAAAGTGAAAGATCACGTCGCTATCCTCCAGTATTACCTCAAATTCCTTCTCAAATACATGATGTCCCTATGGTGTATAGAAAATATCTTTTTCCTGTTTTTATGCAATGCTCACTAGGTCGTTCAGCTGGTTCGAATAGCTATACTAACTATCATCATCTTCAAGGAAATATCAATTTATCACATAATTATAGAACTCTTTAGCTATATTCTGGGTTAGCTGGATCTTATTTAAATGTTAATGAACCTTCAAGTTGGTTTCACGATTCTTTAATTCCTGCATCAAACTGGCTCAAACTTTCCAATCCTCTTATTCATGAATATGCATCAAGTATAACTATTTGCTGTTCTTCTCCTACAACACCTGTTCCTATTCCTTTACCATTAGCTCATCAATCTCTTCAAACTACTATTCAGTCTGCTAATATTTATCGTAATAGTATTTCTGATAACTTATCTTGTCTGCCTGATTTGGTTATTCCAAATAGTTCTTTTCCACAAGAAATACATAATGAAGATGCACATTATAGTCGTTTGATAGCTGGATTAATTGTAAACACCAATAGACCTCTTACATTTAGTGATCCTAATTTAGAAGCTTTAATATTTCCTGATCTATTTCCTAATGGTCAAGGTCATTATGAGAATATGAAGCAACTTCTAGATTTTCAGCCCTCATTTGATAGCTATGGAAAATATATAAAACTGCGCTTGCTATGCCCTGATTCTCGCTTTCGTCTACATTGGTATTGGCCTCATTGGTCATATTTAACTTTGGAAAAAATAAGGAATTTTCAAAATCGTTACCGCATACTAGCAACTAGGAATGTTAATCGTGAGCATCATCCGACAAGAGCTGATTTAATTGCTAAAAGCTCTTATAGTTCTCATAATATAATTGATGAAACTGTAACTACTACAATTCCTTCAAGTCTCCGTACTGCTGCTCCTTTTTTTTAGCAAAAGCAATATCAGATTAATACTATGTTAAATTCCTATGGTCTTCCCCAAATATTCTATACAATGACTATGGCTAAAGATAAATGGCCTCATTTACGTCATATATTAAGTCAAACTGATAATGGAAATACTCTATCTACCAATCGTCCTCTACACACTTATTTATTTTATCGCAATTATCTAACTAATATCTGTAATAAACTCTGGAAAAATCCAACTCTTTCTAGATGGGACAAATGGGAACATTTTTTCGAGCGTGATGAATTTCAAAACCATGGAACCACACATACTCATGGATTTGCATATACAGAAAAAAAAATTCCTCATTAAATACAATTCGTGCTGATCTTCCTGATCCTATTTCTGAACCTGAATTACATACTTTAGTATTGCAGTTTCAAATACATCGTTGTGATCATAGATGTGGTGGACCAACTTATAATGAAACTCCATGTTCTAAAGGTTTTCCACAACCTTTGTCTGATAGAACTTACTATTCACAACATTCTTTATGTTATATTTATCATCGCTTGAAAAATGAAGATAGAATGGTCGTTCCATACCATCCTGAAACATTATTAATTTGGCGTGGTCATATTAATTTTCAGTATATTACCTCTACTGGATTTGCAAAATATATAACCAAATATATTACTAAAGCAGAACCCTCTGAATTATTTGATATTGATGAAACAAATAATTATAGAAGACATATTATGGCAAGAAGATTAGGTGCAATGGAATTAATGATACTTTTGCTACAATATCCTTTAACAAGATGTTCAGTTGCTGTACATTACCTTTCTTCAGCCCCTTCTAATTTATGCTTAAGATTTGTTAAACCAATTTATCTCCTAAACAGTATTAATAATGATAGTGATAATGTTGATATTAATACCGACACTCCATATTGGGACGATGCTATTGATAAATACTTTGATCGTCCAGACCTCGAACAGTTTGAAGAAATGACATATCCAGATTATTTTCGTAATTTTACATTTAGATCTAAGTTACCTGGACCAAATTCAAAATTATTTTATACTCATGATCAAAAAAATAGAATAGTTGCTCAAAGAAAAACTCCTGTTCTTTTATGATTTGCAAGCTACAAAATTGAAGATAGTGAACCTTTTTTTTTCAGCATCTTATTATGAAATTTTCAGCTAGATCTGAACATGAATTATTGGATGGATTTACTTCATACAAAGATAGATTCCAGTCTATTTTTTCTGTAAGATTTGCTCTTGAAATGGATTCTGTTCGTCATAGTTATGTTTTGCAAAAAAATAATTTATCTAATGCTTATAATTCACTAATACAATCACTTGTATCTGAATTTGAGAATCAGGAACTATCTACTTTAATGTTTAACCAATTTGTTTCTTTGGAAAAACATACTTCTTATATTAATTCCCGTTTACTTTTAACTTTTGATCCCAAACAATATGAAACTTATAATCTTTTATGCAATGTTTGGGGCAAGTTAACTAATGGCAAATATCCTCATTTCTTTTTAACTGGCTCTGCTGGAACAGGAAAAACATTTATGCTTCTTCTATTAATTGCTTATTTAATATCTAAACACAAGAAATACCTTCTTATGGCACCTACTGGCGTTGCTGCACAAAATATTGGTGGAAAAACTATTCACTGTGCACTCAAAATTCGATTTCATGCCAACAAATATGAAACACTAATTTTTTCCGATCCTGATGCTATATTAAAATTAAAGGAAGTTGAAGTTATTCTAATTGATGAAGTATCTATGGTAGATGCAGATCTATTTACATTTATTAGTGAAATATTTGCCAAAATTCACAATAATGATATACTTTTTGGAGGCTTACTAGTATTAGTAGTAGGTGACTTGGCTCAACTTCCGCCCGTACGTCCTCTTCCAGTCTTTCGTTCTCCAGCTTGGCTATGCTTTTTTCCACTTTTTCTTACTACTCCCCAACGCCAACGACATGACATTGATTTTTATAATGTTTTACAAGAAATACGCCTTGGAAAATTATCTGCTATGCAATTCTATTATTGCATCTAAGATAAATCCCTTTATTTCTTCAACAAAATTTTTTGACACAACTCATATAGTTTCTACACGGCAATCTGCTGAAACTATAAACCGTTTGCTCTGCCATTATTTACCATTTGATCATACCTCCTGTGAACCTATAATTTCAGAATCTAAAGATATTTTAAATTTTGAATTATTACAATCTGATCATTCAGTTTCTCAGTTCAAATCTATAACTAATTTACCTAAATATTTATATTTACAAGGAGCAAGAGTAATGTTTTTAAATAACAAACTTTTTGACGATGGTATTTGTAATGGCACTATTGGATTAGTAACCAAACTTATTGATGATTCTAATGTTGAAGTTACTTTTCCTACTTATGAAGAAGTAACAAAAATCATGAGTCAAAAAGAAACATCTCATTTTTACATTAATGGCCATGCTGCTTCACAATAGCAATTTTCTCTTCAAAATGCATTTGCTCTTACCACTCACAAGGTACAAGGCTTAACCTTGCCACATGTTACTACTAGCATAGATGAATCTATATTTGCTGAAGGGCAAGTATATGTTGCAATGAGTCGTGCTACTTCATGGAAAACACTCCATATTTTGTCCTTTGATCCTAAATATTTAATAACTCCTACTGCAGCATTAGATGAATATAAGAGACTAATTACTATACATGAAAGAGGCTTGCACAATATATAGGCTTTGTAATTTTTATATATACTTTTCTTACTATTATTATTTTTTTTATTTTTATTACTATTCAAATATTTAAATTTTTATTATTTTAAAATTTTTAGGTTAAACTAATTTACTAACTTAACAAATTTAAAAATATTTTTGTTCATCTTTAAGATTTCTTATTTTATATAATATAATAATATATAAAACTATCTTATATAATTCTTAAAAATCATTATTTAATAAAAAACTTATCCGAATTTATTTATTTTATTTATATAAATTGTATTTTTCACTTATAATAATATAAATCTTCAAAAAATTAACTCAAAATTCTTATAATAAAATTATTTTGATAAGTATTACTTTTTAATATAATTATTTATTATAATTGGCTATTTGTAATTTATTTTTTTATCAATATTGATGTAATATTACTTAATTAAATTAACATAATATTAATAAAATATGACCCTGCATATTTGGTACAAAGATCTTATATTATATATTTGAACAAAAACTTACAAAATTCAAAAAGCAAAAATCATTTTTTAACAATTATCTTGTTATTCAATATATTAACTTAAATCAACTTTTTTTTTAAATAAATTCTCAAATCACTACCAAAATTGCTAATTCAATTTTAGTCAAATTTTTAATTCTCCTATTTTAATCAAATCTTCATATTAAATTTTTACTTTTTCATACCACCCTCTTAAAAAATCATCTAATTTCTGGCCCTTCTTTCAATAAATACATCTAACAAAAAAAATTAATTCAATTTTAATTACTATATTAAAATTTATTTAATTAAATATAGGTTTATTTTTTTGCAAATAGTTTAAAATTGCCAAAATCTATTATTAACCTATATAAAAATTCATAATTCTAACCAAATTATAATACATTTTGTTTATCTATTAATATTATTAATTATTCCAAATTTTAATAATATAAAATCTAATAAAATATAATTTATATTCTTAATTAATTACCTTCTGTAATCTTTTTGTTAGTATTATCTTGCTTTATTATACAAATTAAACCTGTATAATTTAATTCTATTTAAAATAATTAATTTAATTAAATTTTATATATATAAATTTAAACAAAATTTGAGTTTTAATTTATTTAATAAAAATAACTGATAAATTATTATTTTATTTTATATATTTACAATTTTTCTAACATAAAGAGTTTTTTTAATATATTTTATTAATATTTTATATAAAATTAAAATTAATTATATTTATAAAATAATGCAATTTTTGCAAATTTTTTCTATTTTTTTTCACCAATTTGTATAACTACCTTTATCTACTTAATTAATTATTCTAATTATTTAATTGTTAAAATAATATATATTACTTGTAAACAATAGTAAATATTATTGAAAATTTGTTAAATTCATAATATTACTTAATTTTAATTTATTTATATAGATATCTAACATTTATAAAATAAATTTTCTAATATTAAAAAATTATACCTCATTTACAAAAATTAAACTAATAAATTTTTTTTTCTAAACAAATCTAAATTCAACCTTTTCTTAAATTTTATATATACTAATTAAATATATTGTCACAGCTATTACTAAAATTTGCAATCTTAAATGTGTTTTAAATATCAAATCTACTCCAAAACCTTATCTAACTTTATAATACAAAAATAAAAAAATCACCATATAAAAAATTTTAAAATTCTTATTAAAATAAATCAAAATTTTATCATCAACTTTTTTAGTATCATGTACAACATATATTACTTATTTAATCTATAAATAAAAATTTTATACATATTATATTACATTTTAGTTAATTATTATTTAACTTTAACATTAAATAAATAGCAAATCTTTTTTATATATAAAAATAGTTAAAGTGCTAACATTTATTATCTAATATCCATTTACTATAAAAGCTCACCCCACCCTCAGGTAAAATCTATAAATAGAATTTTAGCCAATCAAATTTAATTAAAATAAGATTTTTCTTGACCCCCCACCCTCTAAAATATTAACTAATAAATGTCATCACCCTTACTCAAATATTATATAAATACATATACTATATACCAATCAAAATTATTAATTTTTACCAAATTTAATTATAAAGCAAACAATACTTATCAGTTATAATTGCTATTTGAAAATAAATATTATTAAATATTATTATTACCAAAAATTTAATTTATACTAATTTAAACTATCTTTTATAAAATATAAATAAATATTTGAAATTTCTTTTATCTTTTTATTTAATTTGTATTTAATATATTACATCCTTTTAATATTATAAAATATTATTTATTTTGTATATTTATATTTTTTTTAATATTATATAATACATTTTATCTATATAAATCTATTGCTTTAATCTAAAAACATTTTAAAAAAAAGTTTTTAACTATTATTTGTATATTTTATTAAAAAAACAGCCTTTTATAATCTATAAAAAAAAATCACACAACCAAACTTTATACTAATACTAATTTTTTATTTATTATTTTTTTTATTTTTTTGTTTAGAGATCTTTCATAAATAACATTATTTACCCCATTTAATATTGCTTGCCCCTTTCTAAATTGTAAAAAAAAAGTTTCAAAATCCATAAATTTATATATCAAATTTTATAAAAACTTAAATATAATCTAATTTTTATAATTTACTTACCATTCAATTCATCTTAATGAAACAAACCCTATATTACTAAAATCATAAAATATTTATTTACAAAAAACTATTACTTATATAATAATTTTATAAAAAAAATATATAACCAAAAATATTTTGTTAATAATTCCTAATACAGTAATCCAAATAAAAATAATTGGTACCATTTGACTCATCTTACTAAAATAAATCAAATAATATCAAAACTATTCAATTTGGACTACTACATCATAATATAAAAAACATTTTTCAAAAAAAAGTATTTTATATTTTATTAATTCTTTCTACTTATTAAAAAAATTATTACCATATATTTTTTTTAATCACTATTTTGTATAAAATTATTTATAAATACCTTCTTATTAATAATAACATTTTTAACAAAATCAATTATGATTAAAAATAAATGTATATTTTACTAAAAATACAATTAACTCTCTTTATTTTCAACTGCCAAACCTGCTATTTTTTACTATATAAAAATTTAAAAAGTTTTATTTTCAAAGCATTATATATAACTAATCCAAACTTTAAATAAAATTTACAACTCTTCTAAAAATTTTTTCAATCACCTTTCTTTAATCCAAACTTCTCTAAACCAACTACTATAAAACTATCTCTAAACTGATCAACATTTTCTAAAACATTTGTAAATGTTATTATAATATTAAAATAAGCTATATATATATTTTTAAAAAATAAAATCTTTTACATTTTTACATAATAAAAAAAAGCAGTTCTAATTAGTGATATCACCAAAATTGATTTTTGAAAAAGGCCTATTTCATCTTCATTATATAAAATTAAAATTTTTTATAAAAAAGAGCAAATAAAATTTATATAAATATGTTCCTTATAATTTCATTTATTCAAAAAAAGTATCAAATATTTTGTCTTTCAAGTAAAATAGTTCAAAAACAATTTCATATTCAAATTTTAATTTCAATTTTTAGAAACCGAAATGCTTTCATCCTCATGTATAGTTCTAATAGTTCAAATTAAAAAGAATTGATTGTATTCTTTTATTCTATTAACTAAATCCTTTTTTTTTTTTTTTATCAATTATTTTTATATAATTATCAAAACTCGCTGCATTAACATGATGCATTTACTAGTTATCGCTATGCAATAAAATAAAGCTATTGCTATTATATTATACAATAAAACTTATTTTAAAATATATTAACTTATTATATAGGTGTGCAATCGGCTTAAAATTTTCGCTAGTTATTAATATAAAATCAAAGAATAAAGCTATGTTTTTATTTTTTTATTAATATATAGGTTTAGAACATTCATTTTATAGAATACTTGAAAATTCATTAATTAGAACGAAAAAAATTGTCTTAAACATAAAATTGAAACTTCATTAGAACTTAAGTAAAAAATAAAACGTAGTTACTTTGAAAAGCATGGCGGACATTTGATTTAATTGGCTTGAAGATCCCTGAGTTACACAACATAAATAAAAATTTTTACAGTAACACTTACTATAAAAAACCACATCGTCAATTGGCAACTTGTGGGTTTACATAATAAAAATTTTTTAAAGCATATTATAGTATTCTCTAACACTTCGCGCGTTTTCAGTAAAAAAAGATCAGTATAGATCATATACCTAAAAAATTTGCTTAGAGAGCAAAATTTTGGTAAGTAATTACAGTATAACGAATAATTAAATGTTAATAGAAGTAAAAAATATTTATTTATCTAAGTATTTAAGTTTAGAAAGTTACGATATAAAAAATTTGAACTTACAGCTTCGGCTCTACAAATACCAGGTGATTCGAAAGTTAAATAAAAGGTATGTTTTGGCATTTCAATAATACTAATCTATTTTATTATAACATTATTTTTCTAATGAATTCAGGGCCACGAGTATGAATTCTAGAAGGTTACGATATAAAAATTTAGAAATTACACCTTCGGCTCTACAACATACCAAAGTAACTTGGTAATTGGTGAGGTAATATATAAATATATAATTAAGGGATTTACTACACTTAATTGGAAAAAATTCCCGGTTGATCAGTTTTTTTTTTATATCGATTGTTTTTATATGTGTACTAATTTAAATTTTTTTTTTGTATTTGCTACTTAGTGCTTTCCTCATTTAGTATTTTCGTTTTGAATATTTCGCTTTCACTAGTGCTATATGCCGTTGGAGTCGTGGTATGCTGGTGCTATCACTAAAATCGTTGTCGCAAGTTGGTGCTTCCATTCATACGTTGGTGTCGTCGTTTGTTCGTGCTTTTATTCATATAATGATATCATCATATGTTTGGCATTGTTGGTATCGCCATCATTTTGGTCTATTGCTAATATTTATGGTTATTATTTTTTTTTTTTAGTTTGCGTCATTTCGCTTAATTTGTTCTTTACTAACTGCTACTTGTTCCATTTTAGTCGTTATTATTTTGTCCTCTCTAAGTTGGTGCCCTTGTTATTGCTAGCAGTGTCGTTAATTTCGGGTTGTTGTCCTTTAGAGTTGTCGCTTAGAGTGAAGCCTTCTACATCATTATCATATGTGGGAGTCGGTAAAGTTAAGTGCTTTCTTTCTGCCTACTCTGTCAGAGCATTTCCTTTTGAACCCTCGAGAGTGACTTGTATTATACTGTACATACGGTACTTTGCATTCATTAATACCTCACCAATTATTAATAATTTAACGCAAAATATTCTGTTTTTCTTTTCAACACATCTTTAATATTAATTCAATGATAATATAATCTTTAGTGTAGTTGTTACCAAAGTCAATGTTCTACTGCCATCTGGTACTTTCGTGAATAGAATATGTTGAAGCCAATGTGGTCTAATGGTTTTTCCGTTTTCGGTAGGAGTTCTCATTTTGATCGGTAAATAATGAAAACTCGTCGGTGTATTTATAGAGTTGTTAATTGATTACTCCAAGCTCTTAATTTAAAAGTCATGGATTTAGTGATTAAGTTTTGGTTTTTCTTTCGATTGCAATAAATTTTTTCTAAAAAAGACAAGACTTCTTTGTTTTCTACATCAGTTGATTAGTTGTTCCATTTGTGATTACTTTATTTCTTTTGGTTCTAAAGAAAAAGATTGACAAAAACATTATGGTTTTATTGTTTCCTTTTGCCTAGTAGTTAGTGATGGGCAAATAGCGAGAATGGAAGGTTTCATTGTCTTGGTGGGTTAGATAAAGTTAGGGATCGTTTGTTTTTTTTTAGATAGTTAAATACTAGAGTAAGATTAGTGGATTCCGTATTATTTCACCAACAATTCCTTCGTAGATACCACATTTCACTAACAATTTACCGAAGCTCATTTCATCAACAAGGTTTTTTTTATAAATTATGCTAACTTTAACTCTAATTCTAGGCTGATTCTAATAATATTTGTTTGTAAAATAAGCTTCGGTGAAATGATTGGTGATATATGGTGTCTACGAAGTAATTGTTGGTGAAATAATACAGATCCTTTTGAGATTGACTATTTCACAGACATAATAATTTCAAATCTAAAATGCTATTAATTTAGACAAATATCAAGAAATTGTAATAAATTATTGTCTATCACGCTCTATGTATTTTTACCAATCATTTTTTTATATGAAGAATTAGGTCCAACTTATGTTCTTAATTTATTTCAAATTAAGACTAGTGATTTGAAAATTTTTTTATAAAAGCCCTTTGGGTCCTTATATAACTGAAAATTTATTTCTTATTCTCGTCGTTGCAAAAAATAAGTAGTATTTATTCACTTCTATATAATTTAATTTCTGATTTAATTGGTGATAATCGTAATAATAGATGTATTTGAAATAAGCGATTCCTTTATATTTATGTTAAGATTATAAATTTTTCATAAAGTTACTTACAGTATTTAGGTTAGTTTAAAGTAATCAAAGTATTCGAAAAACAATGTATACACTTCTTATTAGTTTATTAGTTTATTGTCTATGTTAATTTGGTTAATAAACAGTTTGTTATTCAAGTTAATTCAGTCAATATTATTTATTAATCAAAATATTTGAAATAATTATATATCTATTATTATTTTCTTATTCGTGCCGATTTTATGATTCTTAAACTTGATTTTCTAAAAATTTATTAGCTATTTATAATATATCTATATAGAATATAATAGAAAACTTTTCTTTTTTAAAAAAACTATATAATTTTTTGCGCTTATAAAAATATATACTATATATTAAGGGAACTGTTATTGCCACCCCCTATTTTTGTTAATGCCACCTCATCCAGCCTTCGACCCAACATTTGGCCCAACTTCCGGCCTAAATCACGTGACCCAAGCCACAAAACAAGGTCACATGACCAAAAATTTTTTGTCTAAAGCTGCTTAGTAGCACAAATTCATGTGTATAGGTTGTGTAACCTTATTATCCAATCAAATTATAGTGCCGGAATCATAAGATTTTAAAGAATTTTATTAATAAAATTCTATAAAATCTTATAATTCACAAAATTTTACTAATTAAACCTAAAATTATGCACTAAGTAAACTTGTTCAGCATCTAAAAATACATTAAATCGGCATATTTATTTCTATTTTACTTGAAATTGGAGAATAGATGTATAATTTTGGATTTTTGATCAAAAAAGTCAAATTTAAGCATCTTTTCTCCAAATTTCAAGTAAAATAAAAATAATTATGCCGATTTGGTGTATTTTTAGATGCTAAACAAGTTTACCTAGTGCATAAAGTCAGAATTATTTAGTTAATCATAAAATTTTACAGAATTTAATTAATAAAATTCTATAAAATCTTATTATTTACAAAATTTTACTAATTAATTCTAATTTTATGCACTAAGTAAATTTGTTTCTCATGTAAAAATACATTAAAACGGCAGAATTTATTTTATTTTACTTGAGTTTTGGAGAATAAATGCATAATTTTGGATTTTTCATCAAAAAAGTCAAAATTATGCATCTATTCTCCAAATCTTAAGTAAAATAAAAACTATTCTGCTGTTTTAATGTATTTATAGATGCTCTACAAGTTTACTTAGTGCATAAAGTTAGAATTAATTAGTAAGATTTTGTGAATAATAAGATTTTATAGAATTTTATTAATAAAATTGTGTAAAATCTTATAATTATCAAAATTTTACTAATTAATTCTGACTTTATGCACTATGTAAACTTATTTAGTATTTAAAAATACACCAAATTGGCATAAATATTTTCATTTTACTTGAAATTTGGAGAAAAGATGCTTAAATTTGACTTTTTTGATGAAAAATCCAAAATTATGCATCTATTCTTCAAATTTCAAGTAAAATAAAATAAATATGCTGATTTGATGTATTTTTAGATGCTTAGAGCAGTGTCATTAATCACCTGATTATTTTTTATCAGAGGCCTACCCCCCTCCCTCTTCCTCAATATATAAATAGTCAGGTTCTTATATATAATTTTAACTTTTTTTACCCCCCTCCCCCTTTAAAAAATCACCTGATTTTTGTTACTCCCCTTAACAAGATTACTTAGTGCATAATTTTAGGGTTAATTAATAAAATTTTGTGAATAATAAGAATTTATAGAACTTTATTAATAAAATTCTATAAAATCTTATTATTCACAAAATTTTATTAATTAACCCTAAAATTATGCACTAAGTAATCTTGTACAGCATCTAGAAATACATCAAATCGGCATATTTATTTTTATTTTACTTGAAATTTGGAGAATAGATGCATAATTTTGGATTTTTGATCAAAAAAGTCAAATTTAAGCATCTTTTCTTCAAATTTCAAGTAAAATGAAATAGTTATGCCGATTTGGTGTATTTTTAGATACTAAATAAGTTTACTTAGTGCATAAAGTCAGAATTAATTAGTAAAATTTTGATAATCATAAGATTTTACAGAATTTTATTAATAAAATTCTATAAGATCTTATAATTCATAAATTTTAATTAATAAATTCTAACTTTATACACTAAGTAAACTTGTAGAGCATCGAAAAATACATTAAAATGGCAGAATTGTTTTTATTTTACTTAAGATTTGGAGAATAGATGCATAATTTTGGATTTTTGATCAAAAAGTCAAATTTAAGCATCTTTTCTCCAAAGTTCAAGTAAAATAAAAACAATTATGCTGATTTGATACATTTTTAGATGCTAAACAAGTTTACTTAGTGCATAAAGTTAGAATTAACTATTGAAAATTTATTAACCATAAGATTTTATAGAATTTTATTAATAAAATTCTGTAAAATTTTATGATTAACAAAATTTTACTAATTAATTCTGACTTTATGCACTAAGTAAACTTGTTTAGCATCTAAAAATACACCAAATCGGCATAATTATTTTTATTTTACTTGAAATTTGGATTTTGATCAAAAATCCAAAATTATGCATTTATTCTCCAAATTTCAAGTAAATATGCTGATTTGAGGTGCTGAACAAGTTTAATTAGTGCATAATTTTAGGTTTAATTAGTAAAATTTTGTGAATTATAAGATTTTATAGAATTTTATTAATAAAATTCTTTAAAATCTTATGATTCCGGCACTATAATTTGATTGAATAATAAGGTTACACAAACTATGCACCACGATTTTGTAATACTAAGTAGCTTTTAGACAAAATTTTTTGGTCATGTGACCTTGTTTTGTGGCTTGGGTCACATGATTTAGGCCGGAAGTTGGGCCGGAAGTTGGGTCGGGGGCCGGATGGTGTGGCAATAACAGTTCCCTATATTAATTATATTAAATTATATTAAGAGCAGTGTCATTAATCACCTGATTATTTTTTATCCAGAGGCCTACCCCTCTCCCTCTTTCTTAATATATAAATAGTCAGGTTCTTATATATAATTTTAACTTTTTTTACACCCCTCCCCCCCTAAAAAATCACCTGATTTTTGTTACTCCCCTAAATATCTAAATTTATATAATGATCTATATCATGCATATTGTTTACTTGTTTATATTTTTTTGACCAATTAAAACAAATGTCCGCTATGCTACTTTGAAACAGTTCTAATGAACAGTTTTCAATTAAAAAAAAATTGGAAAATAAGTGCAATATTTATGTGATTCATTTAGAATTTCGTGCTTTTCATTATAATAAAGAAAGTAAAATTACATTTGATTAATTATTTTAATTTTTTATAAAAATCTGATCATAATAAAATAATCAATATAACTGACATAGTTTTGATTTTCATAGTGCGTCGCATACCACAATGAAGAATGCTAGCCAAGACAAAAACCTAGTAAAGATTATTTTTTAGAATATTATCACAGGTAAATCACGTAATTGGCAATGCAGCAAATCACCATATAACACCAAGTAAAACCATGAAATGATATAGAAACTCACTGTGAAATGATGTAGAGAAACTTATCATGAAATGACATAGAATATTATTGCAAACTGTAAAACGACGTAGAAAAACTCCAAAAAGACATTAACACTAACTAGAAAAAAGTTCCAACGTCCAATTCAATGAAATCAGAACCTCTACTTACCAACAAACAATACCAACAATTAACGATGACAACTCTTGTGAACAACGACTCCTGTAAACGATGACACCTGCAAAAGCAAAATACCTAACGTTATAAAAAAAAATTAGTACTGATAAAAAAAAATTGTAAAGCAATATTTATTTTAAATGCTAATCCATGTAACCGGCGATATTGCAATTTATTTTTATTATAATGATAATAAAATTTTAACACACAATTAAAAAGATAGGAATTTACATATAGGGGCTGAAAAATAAAAATAATTATACAATGTAAAATAATTATATATAAGGGCTGATATTTTGCAATAAAAAGTGCAAATTTATATAGTTTTAACAGTTAAAATTAAAACTGGCATAATTGTCCGTATTGTCTGCCGGACAAGACTAGTCTTGTCCGAGTCTGGTCCGAGTCTGGTTTAGGCCGGTCCAAGTCCAGGTCCAGTCCAAGTGACAACACTGCCCCTACCATCTGATAATTTTTCTAAGCATTTGATTAGTTAAAATTTAATAAATATAGATATATATTAAAAATTGAATAACTTTTGATCTACTGGTCTGTTTTGGATGATTCAACTACCAAAATGTTCATCTCAGTGAGATGATTCTAACAAGCCCAAACACTGCCCAAACCCATCAAAATCCAATCACAGGATCCCAAGATCATTCAACTTTTGTGTAAATTTAATTGATAATCCGCCTAGAATAGGCGAAATATAGCATGCTTCTATCTAAAATTTTTTCTTACTAAGTTAATGATACATATCCACTAATTGAAAGTTGTAGAGCTCATTGAGATGCATCTAATAGTAGTGCTTGGACCTGGATATCCGGGTACCCATTTTATAGTACCCGTACTAAAAAAAAAAAATCCGGATAACCATCAGTTTTATTTTGCGGATAACCGGATAAACCCTACGGATAACTGAGTAACCTTATGGTTAATCATTTACTCTACTGATAACTATTGAACATTACGAATATCTAAATAAACTGGATAGCCGGCAGATTTTTTTAGATTTAAAAAAGTTAAGTATTAAAAATCTGCAAAAATCTGCAATCTACTGTAATATAGTAGATAAGTTTAGACTTTCGTATCATGACAGTTACATGTTCACGATGTATTAGACAATCACATAACGGTATCGATCCCTCGTTCGATCACCACTAGTTTACTTTATTTTTGTTTATTCTTTATTAGTTATTTATTATTTATTTATTTATTTATTTGTGTCGCTACTCCCGTTATACTGTTCATTTTGCCGCGATACATATCAGCATCATGTATCGTTCGTTATGCATAGATCGTATGCATAACATCGTTGTTGGTATTTTATAGTTCATTGTACATAGTTTTAGGATAGAAGAAACTACAATTATAAAAAGGACCTAGAAATCCTTCTGTATCGATATCAAGTTAATGATCCACTATCATGTCTTAACTTCTATCTAATAAAGAGCCATCTTCGTCTTGAATTTCTTCTAACAAAGACCTAATTTATCCTCATAATCGAACATTTTGATTACACTACGCTTTTATATATTTAATTGATTAAATTTATTATTAATTATATCATATATACCCTATCCACAAACCTAACCATAATTATGCAATAATGACTATATATTCAGCTACTTCGTTATAAATTAATACCAAGCCCATTTCAATCAAAACTCTTCCCATCGATCACTTGTCCAAAATCTTATGCAAAAGAAAAATAAAAATTTTTTGAGTAAAAGATAAAGCAGCTATAATACTGGTTTCTATAAAGGTCAACTTTTTGAGATTTTTTTGGGACTCCTTTATATATTCGGCAAGCAAGCCAGAAGCGTCGGTTGTGCAAGATAACTGGCAGTGGGCGCCCTTGGTACAATAAATTCTGGTGGAAGTTTTCTTTCGTCGACAAAGGTTCTATAGTTTGGCTAGGCGGTGAACTAAAAAATGAGTTTTTCAACACACTCTCTAAAGGTTTTGGATACAAAAACATATTTGACCATATTCCTACTATCATATTCTTGCTTGAAGTCTTTTTTACTGGAATTTTGGACGAAAAGTGGGAAACTCGGCGTACCCCCTCCAAAAGATCGGCATTGTTGTTCCTATCCTAATCGGGAAGAAGGCATGCAGGTGAAGCAGGAACGAACGCGTAATAAGATGTGGCGCAATGCAGTAGGCAGATCTGCAGAAAATAAATTCCTTAACATTCCATTATTCTCAATTTTGTATATAATACTCTAGTGAGGCGTTTCCTTACGCAGTATTATATAATTTTTATCACTAGAGTATTCTTGAATATTCTTCTGTCTTTTTTCCTTTTTTTCTTTATTTTCTTTTTTCTTCAAGTATATGTATGTTAGGCCATATTTTTTTTTTATGCTTTTTTCATCTTGTCCTTTTTTGTATTTAGGTTTTTCATTTAGGTTGTGTAGTATTTCCCCCTTTTATTTTCTCCTTCTCTTTTCATTTCTCTTTTTTACCCTTTCTTTCAATTTGTTTTTCTTTTGTTTCTTTAGTTGTATGACGCAGATATTAGTTAGATAACTATTCTGCCAGGATCTAGGTGGAAGAAGTTTATAAGAAAAAAGGTGGTCATGACGAGCCGTGGAACTCAGCTAATGATCTAGCGATAGAGGGGGTTAAAAAGATCCCAGCAATAGTGAAGCTAATTCTACTCTGGCAGGCCACAGATAGGTGCTTTAAGTAACCGGACAAGCTGTTTTTTAGATGTAAGGCTAGATGAAGCTGGAGGGTAGTAATAGCATTTGATAATGTAACTAACCTACTATTATGAATAAAAAATGGCATGATCACCAGGCTAATATTAAAAAAAAATCCCAAGCCTGTTCCAATATCGAATTCGTACTTCAAGAAGCCAACTCCACAAAAAACTGGTCTTTCTGAAACAAGCATTTTCAAATAAACCCAAACATTTGTTTCAGTACCAATTCGTCAATTTCAGTAACATGTTATTTTCCATAAAGTCAAGACCTACAAGAAAGAGAAGGCTAGTTAGTTTTTTGAAAAGAAAAAAAAAAGTAAAAAGTAAAAACAAAAGAAAACCAACACTTATCTAAACTAGCACCAGTTCCAAACCAAGCCAACACATCTTTCTAGTATCAAGTTCGCCTGTTCTAGTACAAAACCACCTTTCACAAAGTCAAGACTTATACTATACAAAAGACCACATGAAAGACCACACGCAAGACTGCATTGAAAGCTACTTCACAAGAAAACAAAGAAGCATACTAATCTTGATTCCCACCAATGGCAATACCACGATAAATCAAGCCTATTAACGGTGTCAGCAACGACAAAAACCTCACCAGAAACTGAACCTGAACATCACAACCAAGGTTCTTACATTGCCAATATAGCCGTAAAGCCTTACTATACTAACAAAAAAAGTGAAAGCATCCTAGTGACTGTAATCTTGACGATCTTACTTTATTCTTTATTAAACCCGGTATTCAGTAAAACTAAACCTACAGAAGAGAAGAGTTAGCTCGAACCAAAAAAGAAAAAGCAACATAAAGAAAATAATACTTATTTTACAAAGATACTTACACTTGGACATCCACAAAAGAAAGAAAACTGAGGATAAATTAGTCCTAAGAGGATGTAGTTAGCATCTGGAACTGTCTTCGACTGACTAATGTATCGGAGGGTAATACAAGTAGGATTGATATGCGAAGCTTGGACCAGAGGGTTTAAATAGGCAATCCCATAGGTGGGTTGTAGGTATGGCAGCTAGTGTAGAACCTTCAGGTGGACTATTTCAATTAGATAACCAAAAGTTGTACGCATGGCTAGTTGTACCCTCATTCAATGTAACTCAATTGTGGGGTGCCCAAAGAGGCGCCCTTGATCCACAGGCTTGATTAAATAAACTTTCACCCAGAGCGGAAACTTTGACATAAAAAAAAANAATGGCAACATAAAGAATGAAAGAATACTTATCTTATACTTACACCCGGATTCATCTACAAAAAGAAAGAAAGGGTTAGTATTATTTCAAGAGAAAAACAAAAGCAAAATAAATAAACTACTTACAGGATTATTCCGGTCTGGTATTAACAAAAAAAAAATAAATAAATATAAATAATAAAAAAAAAATAAAAGTAGAATGGAAAAAAAGTCAGATCTACTGATAGATAATTTATAAAGCGATATGCCGATTGGTTATACAGATACAGATATCACAGATATCCGCGGATACCTGTGAACAGTGTTGTATATTTTCGCTGTTCCAGTCTTTTTTTGCCATGTTCCAACGTCCCAACATCCTAGTGTCCCAAGTGTTCCAACTATGTCCCAAGTCTCCCAAGTCTTAATAATTAATAAATTAATTTAAAAAAGTATATAATTATATATTTTTTTAAATGCTAAACACATTTTTAACAAAATTAAATTAGAATATCTTAATAAAATTTTAAGTAATTTTAATTTATAAAATTGTCCCAAAATGTCCCAAAATGTCCAAACTCATATCCCAACTGTCTCATGTACAACACTGTCCATGGATACCCTTAGGTTATCCACTGGTTATCCATTTAAAATTGACAGATAACGGTTACTATCCATAGAGCATTTATGATATCCGGATATACAGTTAACCATGCAGATATCTGGATAAGGGGTTCACAGGTCAAACCTCTATCTAACAGTGGTTAGATCGTTCAAATTGGCCTAGTGGATAGCAAGATATTGTCGAAAAACATTTGGCTGACTATATAAAAATCTGTGACAAAAATTACATAGGAGAAATGTGGCGTGCTTCCATCAAATACTTTTTTCTTACTAAGTTAACAATACATGCCCACTAATTGAAAGTTGTAGAGCTTGTCAAGATGCATCTAACAGTGGTTAGATTATCCAAATCGGCCTAGTGGATGGCAAGATATTATCAAAAAATGATTAGCTGACTATAAATCTTTATAAAACAATACAGTCAACCCTCCATAAATGCAACTCGTAGGGACAAGCCTACAACGTGCATTTAGGGAGGTTTGCATTTAGAGAGAGCCAATTAAATTGCAGCTTTAAAAAATTAGATTATCAAGTTTGTATAACCTCTACCAAAACTGTATAACCTATTTTAAATATCAAAATTTGATTAGCTATGTGCATTTAGAGAGGTTAGTATAATATGAAATGTTATTCAAGAGAACATGCATTTACAGAATATAGAACGAGCATTTAGCACTAATAATATCTTATGGAACCATGCATTTAGGAAGGAAGGTATTGCATTTATGGAAGTTGCATTTATGAAGATCTGATTATATTTAAGATTTTATATAGTCAGCCAATCGTTTTTTGACAATATCATACTATCCACTGGGCTGATTTGAATGTTCTAACCACTGTTAGATGCGTCTCAATGAGCTCTACAAATTTCAATTAGTGGACATGTATTATTAACTTAGTAAGAAAAAAATTTAAATGAAAGCACGCCATATTTCGCTTTGTAATTTTTGTCACATAGTTAGCCAATCATTTTTCAACGATATCTCACTATCCACTGAGCTGATTTGGATGATCTAACTACTGTTAAATACATCTCGATGAGCTCTACAACTTTTAATTAGTGGACATGTATCATTAACTTAGTAAGAAAAAAAATTTAGATAGAAGCATGCCACATTTCACCTATTTGATCACTTTCTAGTTATTATCAATTAATTTAATTTCATCAAAATAATAAGAAAATCTTAAGGGTATGGCAACTTAGAGAAGTTGCCAGGTTGTTACCCCCAAGCGGCAGGTCAAAAGTTCGAATCCCACTGGCAACGTTTTGAAAAATAGGCCTGTGTTATGATAACTGTGGCTCAAGATCGGTTGGGTAGAAATACCTGTAATCTTGGTTTCACCATCTTGAATGGAAGCTTCTGAGCAAATTGGTGTACTGTTACACTAACAAATCCAGGAAACCGGAAAAACAGAAACCCCTTGGCAAATCCCGAGTAAGGAGGTAGATGGCTGGCTACGACAGTGCTATCGAAAGAAGAGGGTGCCGGGTCGGACAACGAACCTTATGAGGGTTGTAGTAGGCGATATTAGCAGTTCACGGAAATCTGGACTGCGAGTATATGGGTAAAGCCGTAGCATCGATCACTAAAAGAAACTGTACGATTAATTGGGTGGGACATGTATCGTACCGGTAAATTTCTATGTCAACCGGTTTGATTGGCATAGTGCGGCAGGTCATTCCTGGAATTCATCCAAAAGAGGTATCATGCCGGGTAATGTCGAAGGTTAAGTATTAGAGGGTTATAGGCTTAGCGGATAATCAGAGGATTTAAATAGGCAATTCCTGTAGTTGGGTTGCAGGTATGGCAGCTAGTGTGGAACCTTAGGGCGGACCACTTAAATTAGACACCAAAAGTGTACGTGTGACTAGTTGTATTCTCGTTACTGTTGTAAAAGTCTGTATATCTTAAAAATTCTAATAAATCACTTGTTTGCGAGACTGCCAAAGTTAAAAAAAAATAAATAAAATAAGAAAATCTTTAACGATCTTGTGATTCCGTGATTAGATTTTAACAATTTGGGCTTGTTGGAATCATCTCTCAAAGCAGTCATTTTGGTGTTAAAATTATCAAAAATGGACCAGTCTATCAAAGGTTATCAATAATTTTATTTTAATTTCAAATTTTGCTTTACACAGGTTATTTTGATTAAATGATCATATCTTGTGAACTATTGATCATAATCGCATAATTTTAGTACCATCAGACTCATCTCATCGTGACAAATTGAATGGTACCAAAATCGTATAATTTGGATTAATAGTTCACAAATATTATTAGAGATCTTTAGTGTGCCGAATTAGGTACTGTACCAAAATTGAATTATATTTTAAAATAATCGTTAAAATATGATATTGCATGATTGAGTGATCAGATTCAGGTGATTTTGGTATTATTTGATTCGTCTTAATAAGACAAATCGAATGGTACCAAAATTATCTGATTCTGATTGATATGGCATGTGGTATCATATGCTATGATTTTTGAAATTTATAAAAAAAGCTAATTTTTTTAAAATTTTAAAGCTATATAATTTTTGATCTACTAGTCCATTTTAAATGATTTTACTACAAAATGTTCATCTCTTTGAGACAATTCCAACAAGCACAAAATTATAAAAATCTAATCACAGAGTCATGAGAAAATGCACTATCAAATATGTGATACACCTGAAATTGGTTTGATCTATGTCAAACCAATTTCAGGCGTGCCACCTATTTGATAGCACATTTTCTTATGACACTGTAATTGGATTTTTATGATTTTTAGTTCATTGAAATCGTCTTAAAGAGACAAACAGTTTGGTAGTAAAATCATTTAAAATGGACTAGTAGATCAAAAATTATTTGGCTTTAAAGTTTTAAAAAAATAAGCCTTTTTTATAAATTCCAAAAATCGGAGCATATGTTCATTGTAGAACTTAGGTGCACCGAATTAGATATATCTAATTATTAATTGTTTATAGAATACAAATTTTTGTTGATCTTAGGATCCTGTAATTAAAATTTAATAATTTTGGGCTTGTTAGAATTGTCTCACTAAGGCGAACATTTTGGTAATTAAATCATCAAAAATGGACTGGTGGATCAAAAGTTATTCAATATTAAATAATATATATATATAATAATATATATAAATATATATTTATATATATTATATATAAACCAAAATGGATATGAAGTTCGAATTCAAAAACAAGAAGATGTGAGAGTGAAAACACAGGAAGATGGAGATTTAAAAAGTTGCAATACAAAAAGTAAAATGGAAGTTACTGAAGTCATAAAATTTGATGGCGGGAAAAACAAAACAGAAGGAGATAGAAACTCAAGTGAAATGGCCACAATGAGTATGGATATGAAAGTGATCGGTATTAAAGAAGATACAGTACCAGACACAAAAAAAGCAGGAGCTAGAATAAAGGGAAAGATTGAGATGCAAACACAGCCCGGTATAGCCCAAAAGGACAGCATGTACACACGCAATACGAATATGGTAGCAGAAATAGCAAGTAGAAACGTTCAGCATAAAAACAAGCTTTGGGTACTTTTACCATATGGGATATTCCTCTAGAACTTGATACAAGAAATCTCAAGAAAAGTTTAAGTTACTTCGAAAGAGTAAACATACAGGACTGGAGAGTTCAAAGGGAAAACAAGACAGCACACATACATATTGTATTTAAAAATACTAAAAGAGAGCAGGATTTCATTAACAAATGGTCAGTTCCACTCGAAAATAGAAGTTTGCTAAGATCAACACCAAAAGTCTTTGACAGGGAAACTCTTGTAGCACAGAACAGGTTTAAAGCAAAACTTGCCAATATACCAAGGTACTCAATTGAGTTGCTATTGCTAAGACAAACCAGAAGCATAAATGCAAAATCAGTATATATCCCCAAAAATAGTAACGTAAGCCCCAGAGCACTAGCACTTGTATATTTCAAGTCAGCAGAAGACCTAGAAAAAGCATTAAATTCAAGTGTCTATTATTATTCCACAAGACTATACTGGATAAACAGGCCTTATAATAATGATAGAAGTAACATTGGTGTGGCAAGGGTAGATCTGTATAACCCATACAAAAAAGCTAATACGAACTACATAAAAGAGTGGCAGGTATTACAGACAACAAACATGCACCAGCAACAGTACAAATCTTTCAGTAGGGAAAAACAAGCAGGGGGAAACAGCCCTAGGTGGGAAAAAACAAAAGGCTGGACCAGGAACTCTTGGCATCACACAGCCACTCAGTCTTACCAAATAAAAGACTCAAAATAGTACACAATATAGATGCTGCAGAGGCAGACAGCAATGACTTATTATGCGCAACAAGGGATACAAATTTGTGGCTTTTGATAACAGAACTCAAAGAAAAGCTTACAAATATTGAGCAACAAATTGCTCAGTGCTCCTGACAGTTGCCACAGTTGAACTAAAGAAGGTGCTTATTACTCGTGGGGGTGCTAAGGGTAATAACGGCACAGAAATAAAGAAAGCAAAGCGCCCTTCTTTTGACACACTTAGAATAGGAATACATAACATAAACGGTATTAAAGCTAATAAAGAAAATCTCAATTTGCTTACGGATTTCATGATAGGAGAAAATATTGATATTATTGGGCTATGTAAAACAAATATTGGGCTAAAAGAGGGAGTATTCATTTTGAAAAAATCAGGAAATATAAAAGGCTTCTGGTCTAAAGCAGAGGAGGATAAGGTGAAAGGTTCCGGAGTTGGGATTATTATGAAAGAAGAGTGGGCAAATCATGTAACAAGGGTCAAAAGAATAAGTCCATATATTATGCAGATAGCTTTGATGTTCAAGGGTTTAGATATTATAATTATGGTAGTATATATTGTTCCGGGGAGTAAAGAAATCAGTAAAGATATAGAGAAAGCTATAAAAGAAGAATCACATCGAAAGGATAGCAAGAAAAAATGTATAGAAATTATAATAGGGGATTTTAATAGTATTAGGAGTAACGAGTTGGACAGAAAGGGTAAAGGAAAAGCCATACCGGATCAAAATGGTATCATGAATTTCTTAAGTCAAAATAGCTACCAGGATGTATATTGGAAGCTCAACCCTGATAAAAAGGAATTTACCTGGCAAAGGAATGAATCGGCATCAAGAATTGATTATATATGGATAGATGGGAATGGAGCCGGGAAAGCATTTCAATGTAGGATAGTACAAATGGACACAGTTACAGGTATACATGTTGGCAAAATCCCGACTTACTATAGTTTGGGATTTGTCCGTCATCCCAAATCCCAAATCCCAAATTCTAGTATTACTAATATCTCAAAAACTTTATTAATAATCTTTATTTAAACAAATCATATATATTCTTATAGTTATAAATAATATATTTACAAAATATTAAGATTATTTATTTGATTTAATCTTTTATAAATAGCAATTGTTTTTTTATTATTTGGAATTTGTCCGGGTTTTGCCAGCATGTATAGTTACAGGTAGCGACTATCTATGCAGCATATGTACAGACATAACTGCTGAAGGAAAATATGAAAGAAAAGCCTGGGCAAAGGAAACAAAAAAAAGGATTATTGAGAACACCAAGAAGGCAACGAAAGAGGACTGAGAAAATTATAGCAGAGTTCTCGAATATGAGTTGCTTAAGAGGTACACACTTACAGAAGATGAAGGGGAGACCAAGAATATAGATGCCAAATGGCATATCAGGACCCCCGAAATATATATAGATAGTTCAGATATGAGTTTGCTTATTTTTGAGGTTTTTTATGCAGATCTTTTCTATTTATAGTAATTTTTTTGTTTATTTTTGAAGTTTTTATGCAGATCTTTCTTTTTTTAGTAACCCTATAATTAACCTAACCTATCTATATATATTTCGGGGTCCTGGCGTATCATAGAAGAGTGCATCACTAAGGTAGCAAACAAATGTTTGCCAAAAGTCAAGAGAGCTTTGAATAAAGAAAATACAAACAGAATCAGTCCCAGCTGGGAAAAATTGGAGAGCTTAGAAATGCTGTAATTAAGATAAGAAAATTATGCAGAGCAATCAAAACGTGCACTACAATATCTCTGGATTTTTGGGAAGTGAGACGAACAAATCATATTTGTTAAGAGCTAAATCGAAAATGGCAAGTTGATATACCTTACTTTGGTGAAGACGAGCAAGCAAACGTGATACATCAAGAAATTAAAAAAGGATGGAAGGTCTTATTTAGCAAGCTGAGAAGCATTCGTAAAAAGATAAAAGAAGACAAAATTAAAGAGAGTATAAAAAAACGTTATGAGATGTTAATTCACGGGCAGGGAAAAATGCTTAATAGCCTCCTAGACAGAGAATGCTCCAAAATTAAACTTGATAAGGTAGTTGTTCAAATGGACAGTAAGGACTTTGAGCTGGTCACCAACCCCGTAGAAGTTAAACAGGCCGTCAAAGACTACTTTGCCAATCAGTTTCAAAAACATAATGTAGCGGGCAATGACATGTCTGAAAAGTGGAGTCAAGAGTATGCTCCTAAAAACAAAATAAAACAAGAATGGTACAATAGTCTAATGAATATAGTGTTAGCGCAAGAGTGGGAGGAGGCATTATGCGAAGCAAAGGATGACTCTGCACCAGGAAAATCAGGCATAAATTACCCTCTTCTGAGTCATATAATTGCAAAAACCAAAATAATTTTTGCGGACCTTGCAACACGTTGCATCAGCTCGGGTTCGATACTGAAAAGTTGGAAGGTAGGAATGCTATATCCGATTCCTAAGAAATCAGAATGGAATTATGACCTTAATAATACAAGGCCAATTATGCTACTTGAAACATTTAGAAAATGTGTAGTTAGAATTCTGAACAAGAGGTTATGTTTGGTGTTCTTGGAACACAATATTTTAGAAGGATATAATTACGCAGGTCTGCCGCGAGAAAGCACCTTGATACCTATTTATATAATAAATAACTTGATAAAGGATGCTGAAAGTAACAACAAGGAATTGTGGATAGCCTTCCAGGACATGAAGAAGGCATTTGACTCAGTCAGCCTAGAAATGCTAGCACGAATCAAAATTTCAAAAAAAATAAGCAACTTCATTTTAGACCTTTTAGAGAAAGAGAAATTGAAATTATCACGAGCTATAGTAACACTGAGAGAATCATAGCACTGGATAGTATAAACCAAGGGGAAGTAATCTCGCCTCTAGTGTGGCAGATTTTTTATGATCCTTTGCTATGCTTGGTCCAAAAACAACAAAATCTGGGTTATGAAATGAAAGTCAAATGGCCACTAAACATAAGCATTGGTAGCAGTGAAGATATAAAGTGGAAACAGTCAGTTATTGTTTATGCAAATGACACTATCTGGTTCGCTCGTTTAAAGGATGAAATGCAAAAAATTATAGACCTGGCAGCAGAGTTCTACAATATAAATGACATTCATATTAACGGAAAAAAATTAGAGCTATTAATTTTTAACAAAAGAGACAAGTGTGGTGGAGCAAGCTCGATCAGCATTAGTGAAGAGGTAGTCGCAACAAAGGGCAAAAAAGAAACAGCACGGTTCCTGGGTGTACGTATTGGTAGTTATAAAAGAAAAAGAAGTTATATAAGAGAAGCAAAGGAGGAAGTAGAAAGAGTTGTTAAGGTCATAAAAAAGAAAAACATATCGCTAGCCCAGATGGTTTATATTAACAACAGAGTGCTAATACACAGATTGGAATATAAACTCCTACATATCATGCTATCAAGAGAGAAATGTGTTGAAATACAAAGGCCATTCCTTAAATTGCTCAAGAACAGAGCAGGTATTGCATGTACGGCACCCAGTGGTATAATAATACATAAAGGCCTAATTGGTGCAAAGTCATTATAGCAGAGTCAATTGGCATATCACTACACGAACTTAATAGCAAGAATGAATAATCATAGTGCACTGGGTCGAACAACAAACATACAGATCAGACAGGCTCAATTAGAGTGCAAGAGCAAAAGTTGTATTTTAAATATAGACAAAACAAGGTTGGAAAAAATTAGAGTTAGACATAACCTTGCATATGACATTATAATGGAAGGTCTAGTGCTAAATTTATTAGCAAAATCGGAACAGTTAGAAAGCGAGTTATGTATAACAAAAGAAGGTACAGAAATTGTTCAATTGCTGAATAATAAACAAATCGGAAGCTTCTGCAATGGAAAGCAACTGAACCTTTTTGTGTATGAGCAATTGCTGAATCAAGAGGGTAATAAGTTAATTACCTGGCAACAACTCAATAAAATGAGAGAAAGAAGGGGTTCGGGAAGAAAGCCTAGCTGGTTCACTGCAATCGAAGAAGAAACCTTGGATGATAATTACACAAGGACCGTAAAAACTACTTACAAAACAAGTGGAGTAAACTTTATGGCATGTAAAGTTATGCTAAAAACAATCAGTGATGATAGAAGGGTACAAGACTGGGTTATCTTTAAAAGTAATGGGCAAGAAAAGAGTTATGAATTTGGTAAGATGATTAGCAAACCCAGAGAAAGCACGTTTGTTCTGGAGCACTGGAATAATGCAAACACTATAGAAAGATATGAAACAGGCTTGAACAAATGTCAGGGATGTGAGTTAAGCAAAATAGCTTCAGTAAGCTCAGACAATAATAAATGTAAAACAATTAAGAAATTTAAAAGCAAAAAACGAGCAATACCGAAATAGTTAATCAACAAGGTCCAAGAAAGTGATAACTAGTATGACTATACATGTTGGCAAAATCCCAAATTACTATAGTTTGGGATTTGTCCGCGCCCAAATTCCAAATACATCCCAAATTAATTTCTCCAAAACTTAATTAATAATCTTTGTTTAAACAAATAGTAGATATTTTTATTGTTATAGATAACATATTTGCAAAATTTCAGGCCTACTTTTTTGATTTAATTTTTTACAAATAGCAATTGTTTTTTTTGAATTTGGGATTTGTCCGTGTTTTGCCAGCAAGTATAGGTATGACCCGGAGGCTAGGACCTACAAACTGATGTGCCCAAAAGAAGCTTTATTTCCCTTAGACATAGTAACAAGGTCTGAGCCATATTCTGAAGTATTAGTGCTACTGGGCTCAAGGGTAGATGAAATAATTAGTAGGTACATAGAAGATGAAAGCACGAAAGAGAAACTGAGGATCATTGCAGAAAAGCTTGAAAAGTGCAAGGAAGTAGAAATTTTTACAAACGGCTCTGTCGATACAAAGGCACAAGGTCTAGAAAAAAAAATTGAGAATTGGATTTGTGGTTAGTCAGATAAATAATCAGGAAACAAAGGAGAAAGTCAGTTTCATCGAAGCTCTTGAAGATTGCAAAAGCAGAGTTGGGAGCAATAGGCTTTGCACTGCTAGTGGTACCATGTAGTTCTAGGGTTAGAATTTGCACAGATAGTAGCAGTGCCATTAGTTCAATAAAAAAAAGTAGTGCAGTATTTGGTGCTAGAAACAGAATAAAGATTAAAAATAATCAGATAACCGGTTTAATACAAGAGTGTTGCAAAGATAAAAACCTGACGCTTTGTTTACATAAAGTCAAAGCTCATAACAAAGAAAAGTTTAATGAAATAGCTGACAGCCTGGCAAAGCAAGGCAGAGCTTTAAGTTCAATCAGCAGACTAAAAGAGTTCTGGACAAGCAGCTTGGAAACATATTCTGTGTAGAGTAATATTGTGATTGACAGACCGATACGTCAGTTTGTAGATACAATAACATTAATAGTACTTGATACAGAATGGGCACAAATGAGCAGCATAGCAAAGTTAGTCAGAAATGTTAGTGAAGGCAAAAACTTCATTTGGCTAAATGTGTAAAAGGATATGAGTAGATCTAATGGAAGAAGAAGTTTAAGTGCCAAAGCTAACAAGAGATGGGCCTTCAAAGTCAAGTGCATCAACAACCTTCTACCAACACTTGAAATCTTAAACAGAAGAAACCCAAAGATATATACAAGCAGTCTGTGCAGAATGTGCCTAAGAGAAACAGAAACTCTGGATCATATTGCAGAATACAAGGTTTTGCAAAGGATATGGCACAATGCAGAAAACGAGATAGCAGAAAAAATTATCAAAAGCCGTAGGATCGAAAGCTTTAGTGGACCTGCTCTTTCGCATACCAGGTTGAAACACATTCTTTTTGTGGAGTCAACTGAGGAAAACGGTACTATGGAAAGAAGAAAGAATCTTGTCAAAGGTCTTTTAAGCAAGGAAACACTACAGGATTTCAACAAAAATTTGGGACTCAAAAGTAGTCAAATCAGCAAGCTATGTACCAGATTAGTCAACAGTTTCTGAAAAGTCTTCTACGAAAGAATCTGGAAATTCAGATGTAAAATGGTGAACGAATAGAAGGTGATACAAAAGATTACCATAAAAGTTAAGCGGAAAAGAAGAGAAGATCAACATGAAAGTTCGGAAGGAAAACAGAAAGTAAGATTAGGGAAAAGGAAGATCGAGGAAAAAGAAAATGAGTTTAGTCAAGAGGTTGAATCGTCAAGGAAGAAAAGTAAAGTTCTGAGAGTAGCGTTGGATACAGTAAGGATATAGTGCATAATAATATAAAACCAGCATGGTCTTCGATCATTGGAGCATGTATAAAAGATAGAAAGTGAAAGGTCGAAAATTAAAAGGGTTAACAACCACCAGTCGGTGATTCGAAGGAGTACTTCCTGACAACTCAGGGAGCTGACGAGAAAACAAAGTGTTGTTAAGACAGGTTACATTTGGGCACTCTTGTAGAAGCCGGATGAATCTTTATTATAAATAGAATAGTTTAGATAACATATTAATGTTGTATAAAAGAGGCAATTGCCTTTGTTCTTGTTATAAAGATAATATTTGTCAAAAAAAAAAAATATATATATATATATTATATATATTATATTATATATAGAACCTGATAATTTCTCTACCTCCACCCATTTAAAAAATCAGGCGATAAATGGTGCTCCCCTAATCATTTTATCCCATCCAATAGGATTATATCCACCAAGAATTTCATCAGTATCTTTAACTTTACAACTACAACAAGATTTGGTTGTTTATCGTATAATTTTCAAAATGAAGTAGGAGTAAAGCCATTTCTAGTTCTATGGAATTTAAATTCATATAGATTATTTGTTGTAAGGTATGGGGCATCCATAAATAACGTTATACAAGAGGAGGATTGGACAAACGATAACGTTTTTCTTAATAAGTAGGAAGGGGTCAAAAAATATAACATAATTTTTTTAGAAAAAATTGGCTAAAAATTAAACCAGTGGTCCAAATTTAATGATTTTGATACAATTCGATTCATCTCGGTGAGAGGAGTCAAATGGTACCAATTTCATTTCATTTGGATTATGGATCAAATTTTATTGGCCAAATACTATTGGTTATTATATTTTCTTATAAAATTATGATAAAATTTATAGTTTTTTGTGAATAACTATTGATCTAGTGATCCAAATGAAATAATTTGGTATCATTGGATTCGTCTCACTGAGACGAATCGAATGGTATCTAAATCATCCAAATCGGATTACTGTATTACAATATATTCAAGTTTTTGTAAAATTATATATATAAACATATGGATTTTGAAAAATTTTTTTATATAGTAGAGAGGGGTCAAGCGCTACTAGTGTTCCGCATGGATCGGATCGGACAAATATTTTAAAGATCCGAATCCGATCCGAAATTTCAAATTGGGTCCAAGTATAGATTCGAATCATTGTTTAAATGTATGGATCTGGATCCTAACCGGATCCGAAGAACTCTTTTCATATGAAGGATCAGATCTTTTCAGATCTTTTCGGGTCTTTATATGGATTTGAATCCGACAGACCAAATCTGAATCCTTGATATTTGGGATCCGACGAGTATGGATCCAGATCGGATCCGGATCTCAGATCGGGTCTGCAGAACACTAAGCGCTACTATAAGGGTACATAATGTTATTTATGGATGCCCCCTATGCATTAGGCTTTTTTATCAATCCATGAAGTACCGTATATTCCCGAAAATAAGCAACCTTTTTTTGGACGATTTTGAGTAAAAAAAACCGGGGATAGCTTATTTTCGGGATATACAGGTTTTAGAAGACTTACACTCAATCGATAGGGTAGCTTATTTTCGGGTTATAAAACTGAATTTATAAATATATATATTTTTTTGTTTACTTTGGTTTATAAACCCGAAGCAAACCCGATTTTGAATTCACTTTATCGATGTACGGCATTTTTTTTTAAATTATCGAAGTTATAGTAATTTTTTTTACTACCTATAATCGATTATTTGTATATCAGGTTTTTTTCCCGTTTTTCTATTTATTTATTTATTTTTTTTTATTTTTTTTTATTTTTTTTTTTACCGGTATTTTTATTTATTTATTTATTTTTTTTACTAGTATTTTTTTTTTAGTATTATAGAATCTGTTATAAAGTGCACCATGCACTCAGTGCACCCCTTGGGTAACCCTGTTATGTTACTAAGCTATTTCGCAATTTTACTAGGTAACACCTGTTGTATTACTAAGCAAAAATGCTCCTCTCGCAATTTTACTCTAAACCCAACCCTAACCCTAACCCTAACTTTAAATCTAATTCTAACCCTAAACCTAACCCTAAACCTAAACCTAAACCTACCCTAACCCTAACCCTAACCCTAACCCTAATCTTTATACTAAATTTATAGGGGTGCACTGAGTGCACCGGTGCACTGTTTAGATTTTTTTATAATTATATACTGAAATAATGTATTTTTGAGAGCTAAGAAAGTTTATTTAGTAGCCAAAGGTATATTTCATTAGAAAATTTTGCATGATGCCAAATTTTTATATTTTTATTAATTGATAATCCACCTGTCAACTGGAGAGTGGCGAAATGTGGCGTTCTTCCATACAAAAGTTTTTTTCTTACTAAGTTAACGATACATGTCCACTAATTGAAAGTTGTAGAGCTCGTCGAGACGCATCTAACGGTGGTTAGATCATCCAATTCGGCCCAGTGGATGGCGAGATATCGTCGAAAAACGATTGGCCGACTATATAAAATCCCATGACGCAGATTACATATAAAAATCACTATAGGCGAAATGTGGCGTGCCTCCATTTAAAAGTTTTTTTCTTACTAAGTTAACATATCCACTAATTGAAAGTTGTAGAGCTTGTCAAGGCGCATCTAACGGTGGTTAGATCATCCAAATCGGCCCAGTATATGGCGAGATATCGTCGAAAAACGATTGGCCGACTATATAAAATCTCTGTGTAAACAAACATTGTTTAAAGATTTTATATAGTCGTCCAATCGTTTTTCAACGATATCTTGCCATCCACTGGGCCGATTTGGATGATCTAACCAGCTTTAGATGCGCCTCAACGAGCTCTACAACTTTCAATTAGTGAACATGTGTCGTTAACTTAGTAAGAAAAAAACTTTTAAATGGAGGCACGCCACATTTCGCCTATAGTGATTTTTATATGTAATTTGCGTCATGGGATTTTATATAGTCAGCCAATCGTTTTTCGACGATATCTCGCCATCCACTGGGCCGAATTGGATGATCTAACCACCGTTAGATGCGTCTCGACGAGCTCTACAACTTTCAATTAGTGGACATGTATCGTTAACTTAGTAAGAAAAAACTTTTATATGGAAGAACGCCACATTTAGCCACTCTCCAAAAATTTTTTTTAAAATCGACCAATCAGAATCGTCTTACGTGGGGGGGAGGGGGGTACCCTCATAGTAAATGGATATTACGTAATATCTGTCACGGCCCTTATACATTTTGTAAAATTTTAGTACTTTGTAGTTGTATATTCTATAGAAAATTCTAAATGCAATTGATCTTTATGCGTGTAACTATATATCTAAATTTATATAATGCATATTGTTTATTTGTTTACATTTTTTGACCAATTAAAACAAATGTTCACCATGCTAGTTTCAAAATTCTTTATATCAAGATTTAATATACTGTAATATAATTTATAAAGGAAAATAAATTTGCTGCACTTGCGATATGTCGCACCCCCGCTTCGACCAATCAAATCACATGATTTTATAGGCAAAAATTTTATTTTTTAAAAATTTAAAATTTTACTTAATAAAGTGTAAAATATATATAAAATAGCACATCATATAATGTAAAATTTTATTCTGAACAACTTTTTCTATGTTATAAAGATAGGTTGTCTTAGTAAAAAAACCGTTTTATAAGAAAAATCAATAATTTTCAAAGTTAGCACATATAAAACTTTTTTTTTACTAAAACAAACTACTATTTTAACTTAGAAAATGTTGTTTAGCGTAAAATTTTATATATAATAATTAAACGTAAATATAGATTATATTAGTGAAAAAAGGTTTATATGTGCTAATGATCAAAATTTTTGATTTTCTTATAAAATATTATTTTTTTACTAAGACAATCTATCTTTATGACTTAGAAAAAGTTGTTTAGAATAAAATTTTAATTATATGCTTTGATATCGCTTATTTATTTTTACATTTTATTAGTAAAATTTTTAATTTTTAAATCTTAAAATTTTTTGTCTACAAAATCGTGCGATTTGATTAGTTGGAATTAGAGGTGCAACATGTCATGGGTGCGACAAATTTCTATTCCCAATTTATAATATAAAAATTAAAAAGTGCATATATATAATAGAAATTATTTAATGGCAGATTGTCGTTTTTATAACTTTATAAATTATTAAATCAAATCTGTCTGTATGCTTACATATATAAATATATACTTAAAATATATATGTACTTAAAGCTAACAAATTATATTATAGTACAGTTAATTATTTTAATAATATTATAAATTATAGTATTAACTTTATTTAAATTCAAACCCTAATATACTAGGTAAATGCATAGTATTGTTTGTCTGGAGCTAAATATTTATATAATATAATAAATAAAAAAGTTTGCTATTTACTAGATAAAAGCATAACATTGTTGTCTAAAACTCAATTTTATTTCTTGTACTATAAATTTTATATATGTTCTAATTTATGGAATTAATAATAACTTTTGATCTACTTGGATGATTTAACTATCAAAATGTTCATCTCGATGAGACAATTCTAACAAGCCCAAAATCGTTAAAATCCAATCACAGGATTCTAAGATTATTCAAATTTTTTACTATTAAATAACTTTTGATCCACTAGGCTGTTTTGAATAATTTAACTTAGTGATAAATAATCTTGGGATTTTGTAATTGGATTTTAATGATTTTGGTCTTGTTAAAATTGTCTCATCGAGACAAACATTTTGATATTTAAATTATCCAAAACGGACTGGTAGATCAAAAGTTATCAATTTTATAAATTGGCCAATTAAAAATAATTTAAAAATCATGTGAGTGGACAGATAGAAAGTGCAAAGTTGTGTTTTTGATATTTTAATATACAATGCATCAAGAAAGTAACTTTTGTATTACACAGGTCCAACTATAAAATTTCTGTACTAGAGTTGTTGGTGAAACTAGTTAGTTTCACTAGGACTATCCGGTGCACCATGGCGCACCATTGGTGCACCGTTGAAGATTTGAGTTTTTATAATTATCGGTGCACCAGTTTCAGTGCACCAGTCTTGGTGCACCATGGTGCTCCATTGAAGATTTGTTTCACCTGCAACTCTATTCTGTACCCTATCGGTAAGACGATAGGTCACATAAATTGAATTGATATGTCACAGAAACTTTCTGATATGTGGTATGTGATAGCTAGCCGATATTTGGCGCGTATCTGTGGCCTATCGGCTTAGCACATATTGATCAGTTTCTTACAGCTTTATGTAACATATATAATGTTCTAATATTTATGCGATATTTTCAAATATCTGCAAAATTTTATAACATATCGTCATATACGATACCAATATTAGAAAATTTTTACAACATATCTTAATATTCTATGGTAATATATATCGAAGAGATATCTATAGAGATCCAATCCGTAATCCTATTAATCCGGATTAATCCTATTATTTATATTTGATATATATATCTGGATTTAGTATTTTAAATAGGATTCATCCGTTTTTAAATAGGATGGATCCGGCCAAATCACTAGTAATAACTTACAGGTAGGAACGTCCCGAATAAGAAAATGATGATCCCGATCATGCATATTTGTTCAGCCAATTAAAATCAAAAATTTTTATCATGTAAAGAACATCACATGCAGATTAACCAATCAAATCGTAAATCTTTATAAAACGAAAGAAACGCTAAAGTTCAAAATAAATGCCGTTAAATGTTACTGTTAGATAAGCAAGCATGTATTTAATAACTTAAATTGAGATTATTAAATTTTTCTATAGTATTTATTTACAAAACCTTAATAATAATAATAATAATAATAATCTATATATATTTAATTCTATGTCTAATTCTATATTTAATTCGACATCTAATTCTATGTCTAATTATACGTCTATTCAAACTTCTAATATATTACACTTACTATCTTTATACAACTATTGCACTAATAAATTCTTTGCAATTTTAACACACATCATATATAAACTTCTTATCGTATTTTAACACCTATAATGATAATAAAGTGCATAGTTAATTAATATTATTCGTATACTTTTAATTTCCTAAAGGATTTCTATGCAACACGTATAATAAAAAAAATATACGAACTAATTACTTCCTCCTACACTAACGCTATTAATCATTTTAAACTTTTTTTTACCTTTTTTTTTTGTTCAACACAAAAGATTTCGTCAACGTAGTGATTGCAATTTACTTATAACTTCGGTAGGTAAATTGTAATATGAAGGTCGAATGATTCAAAATGATTCAACTGAAAGTATTATAGTACGGCATGAAAAATTCAAGTTTCTTAGTATACTTGACTGGGTTCATAGAAGAGATAATCTTCCGAAAAAAGTATATAAAAAAAAATCATTAATAAATTGTGTAACGATCTACAAACTCGGGGCACTCAGGACGTTCCTACCTCGAGTAATAACTAAAAAAAAACTTACATTAATTTGTTATAGAACTTCCTACACTAAAATTCGATCTTAATCTTTTGATACACAAAAATTAATTATATTTCGCATAGCTCACTGCATTTGTCTGACACGTTTTTTGTTAATTTATTAAATTCGAAATTGACATTTCATTTTGTTAGATACAGTATTTGAAATAAACTATTCAAATTTGGTTTCATAGCATTTGTAGCCAAATTCGTAAATGTAATGAGTAAAGTGATAGCACTTTGTGCTCATATAGAATCCGGATTCAATAATTGAATTTGGATTTATCCAGATTCGGATTATCATCCGGATACACAAAGTAGGATCCGAATTTAATCCGGATGGCCCTTAAAGAATAGGATCGAAACACTAGATATCTATATACAGTCAATCCTCTCTATAATCACACCTTCGGAATACGAAAAATTATGATTATAAAGAGGTGTGACTAAAATAAAGATTATCTCTATATAGTCACAATTATATTACAAATATAAAAAGTGACTATATAGGGGTTTTTATTAAAAATCGATTTTTAAGAAATTCATATTGCCGTATTTTTGCTTGATTTACACCCAGGTATATAAGTGTACAGTATACTTATACAGTAATTCGCAAAAATAAACCAAAAAAATTTTTAACATAGATTATTTTAAGGTAGAATATAGTTTGTTTGCATGGTTTTGTTCTAATTCGGTACTTCTGTACTTTTCATGTACGATGGTTGTTTTCCATATTTGGTTTTTTCCTTTTTTTTGCTTTTTTGTTTTTTATATTATTTTAATTAAAATAAATAATATTTTTACTTAGTTACCGTGAAAATACTTGATCAAAGATTAACTTGTCTTTGCCTTATATACTCTCCATTAATGCCAAATTAGCCTAAAAAAATCTTTACGTTTTTATATACGCTATACTATACATTACTGTATACTCTTTACTCTATTTAAATTTACTATTTCAAACCATTACTAAAGTACTGCCTACCTACAGGACCCCGAAATATACATAGATAGGTCAGGTCAGAGGATGCGTCGCTATCATAGACAAATTAAATGAAGTAAGATTTAAATATGCGTATTATTTTAAAAAATTATTAAAAAGTTTAGATTTTTAAATTGTGTATTTGTATATCCGAATTATACATGTAAAAGTTTAATTTGCGTATTTTTAGTATAAATTTGGTCTAAAAATAATCTACCCCTTTGTTTTGATCTTAGCTACCTCATTTTTTAAACCAAAACAATAAAAAAATTGAGTACACGCATGCGCGGTATTTTGAAATAAGAATCGATTTTTCAAAAAAACAAAAATAAATAAATAAATAAATAAACAAATCTCTAAAAAGTAAATTTATAACAATAAATAAATATATTGTATTACTGTATGTTCCTGAAAAATAAGCTCCCTTTTTTGGCCGATTTTGAACACAAAAAATCAGAGGTAACTTATAAAACGATTTTAGTTAATCGATTATAATCGCTACATAGTAATGTCTAAATTTTACTAAGCAAATCGATTAAAGTCATATAAGTAAACTTATTCAGAAAATCAAAATACGTATACACTAAAATTTTCATATAAATCGGATAACTTTTTATTATTTGACTTTTAATTTTTACGCTCAACGTATATGTTTTTTTTAAAAAAAAATTTTTTTCGTTGAACGTAAAAATTAAAAGTCAAATAATAAAAAGTTATCTGATTCATATAAAAATTTCAGGGTATACGTATTTTGATCTTTTGAATAAGTTTACTTATGCGACTTTAATCGATTTGCTTAGTAAAATTTAGACTTTACTATATAGCAACAATTATTGATGATCGTTGCTACATAGTAAGTCTAAATTTTACTAAGCAAATCGATTAAAGTCACATAAGTAAACTTATTCAGAAGATCAAAATACGTATACCCTGAAATTTTCATATAAATTGCATAACTTTTTATTATTTGACTTTTAATTTTTACGTTCAATGTAAAAATTTTTTTTAAAAAAAAACATATACGTTGAGCGTAAAAATTAAAAGTTAAATAATAAAAAGTTATCTGATTTATATGAAATTTCAGGGTATACGTATTTTGATCTTATTAATAAGTTTACTTATGCGACTTTAATCGATTTGCTTAGTAAAATTTAAACTTTACTATGTAGCAACGATTATCGATCGTGGGGTAGCTTATTTTTAGCTCTAAAAATTTATCTTTTGGTGTGACAAAGGGTATAAAGGTGTTTTTACATTTTTGGATTAAAACAAGGTGTACAGTATATAGCATATGTACATACATACTAGGTCTGCAAGTGCTAGCATGTGCAAAGAACCTTAGTATGTATATACAAAACCTGTTTGAATTTTAATATACAAGTTTATATATATGAGAATTTTTTTAAAAAAAAATAACATGCTACTACTGTTTATATAGGTGAGAATTTTTTTTTAAAAAAATAATATGCTACTACTAAAAAATTATAATTTTATATATCGTATAGCTTATATAAAATTTTATACTATAATTAATAAGGTTAGAATTTTATTTGCGTATTTTTTTAATTTTTTTTATTGTAAGGAATAAAGTTTGCGTATTGATATTATAAAAAAGGCATGCGTACAGCAATTAATAAAAATTTAAAAGTCACCTTACCTATCTATGTATATTTCAGGGTCCTCCACCTACCCATCTTGCAAACTTATGTTTTTATTTATACTTTTTTTGATGAAATTTCTTGTTACATATTCTAGTAGATCTCTATTTCAGATTAGCAGATCTGCGCCGATTTTCTTTAAAAAGATCGATTCCCAAACATGGCGGCAGTGTATTTAAAACTTCACTGACACAAATGGCTTATGTCTAATAAGCCTCAATTACTATTTATTTGTTAAAATAAAGATTTAAATTTTTTTTCTTATTTTTTATTATTAATATACCTTATAATAAACCCGTAATATACAATATAGTCTTTTTTAATATTGTATAAATTAGAAATTTTTACCTGAAATTTAAATATTATCTAGTTGGCTATTTGCCAACCAATTGCCAAAAAAATTGGCCGCAAAAAATTGCCAAAACCGACCAAATGTACTGAGCAACATGGGTGGCACAAAGTGCCACCCATCGTACTAACGATTTATATAGAATACGGATTGAATAATTAAATCCAGATTCGTCCAGATTCAGGTTATATACAAAGTAGTATTCAAATTCAATTTGAATGGCCTTTAATTAAAGAATAGGATCGAGGTACTACTACCTTTGTTAATTCTCATAAGTAATTAATACTATAGTATAAGTGAAGCTGCTATAATTTAAACTTATTAAACCTAAGAATGGTTTTTTGTCTTATTACAAATCTTCATCATTACGACTAATTCACAGACCACATCAAACATTTAATTTTATATTTTAGAATATAATTTTATTATTTTACGGTTTCTATAAAACTCGTGGGTACAGGAAAATAGAAGATACTGGCTAGTTTAACGTTATAATTTAAAAATATATGTTGTACAAATATTTCACTGGTCAATTAAAATTTTAAGATCACATAATGTAAAGTTTGTATATCAAAATTTACTACGGTAAGTATGACGTAAATTGTTGAGTTACAATCTTTACATATGATTTTACAATTTGATTGACTGGCGAAATTTTTTTTTTTTATTTACCCGATTTTTTTTTAATAATTTATTTTATTTTTTTTATTTATATGCCGCAAAATATTTTGCAAGCTGTTGTTCTTGCTAATAGCTTCAATGAACGATTCCATCCTATAACTTTTGATATGCACAGATATGTTTTTTATGCGTTTAAATATTTTATACCCTACACTTGTGTTGAGAATAGCTGTAGTAGAAGGTTTTTATTTGTGTTGGAGGAGCAGAAGTAGTGATGTTAGGAATAGAGAGATCTTGGAGAAAGAGAGGTTGTCAGGGAAGAGAAGGTTGTCAAGAAAGGGATGCTTGTTAGTAAAAGGAAGGTTGTTAGTGAATGGAAGGTTGTCGAAAAAAAAGAAACTTGTTAAGGGAAGGGAAGGGAGGGTTGTTGGTAGAAAGGAGGGTTGTTAGGTGAATGCGGAAAGGATATTATCAGAAAGCTTGTAATTGTTGGGGAAATGATTATTATATAAATGGTTGTCGACTAAATAGTTGTGTGTTAACAAGTTAATTTACAAGAATTAGAAAGTTATGCTTATAATTAGTATAAAAAGTAAAATACATAGTATAATAAACATAAAACTTATCTAATTTATTTTAGTGAATTGACTTTGGCAAAAAAATTGTTGATCGATAATTGACCTGACAAAAATTTTTTAATCGATCAAAAATCAAAGATACATACATGATCAGTATGATTGATCAAACATGTAATTTATGAGCTTGAGTGAATATAATCGATCAATCATTAGGTCATTTATTGATCGGTTATATTATATTTAAAAATAATAAGGTCATGCAACCTTATAAAATTACATCTCTTCTTGAAATTGTATCCACATAATGTGACTCGATAAGAGGCTAACAAGATGCACCTAATATTAATAATCACAATATTTTTCATCAAAAATTTTTGGCCATATGAACTATTTAGATTAGAAATTAAATAATATATCAGGTGAAATCATATTAAAAGTTTTTTAATTGATAGTCCACCAGTTAATCGGAGATCGATCATAGTGTAACGTGACGCAAATCACATATGAAAATCACTATAGTGTGAATGTGGCGTGCATACATATAAAAGTTTTTTTCTTACTAAGTTAACGACACATGTCCACTAATTGAAAGTTGTAGAGCCCGTCAAGGCGCATCTAACGGTAGTTAGATCATCCAAATCGGCCCAGTGGATGGCGAGATATCGTTGAAAAACGATTGGACGACTATATAAAATCTCTATATAAACACGAACATTGTTTACATAAAGATTTTATATAGTCGTCCAATCGTTTTTCAACGATATCTTGCCATCCACTGGGCCGATTTGGATGATCTAACCAGCTTTAGATGCGCCTCAACGAGCTCTACAACTTTCAATTAGTGAACATGTGTCGTTAACTTAGTAAAAAAAAACTTTTATATGTATGCATGCCACATTCACACTATAGTGATTTTTATATGTGATTTGCATCACGTTACACTATGATCGATCTCTGATTAACTGGCGGACTATCAATTAATCGAACAATATAATACTTATTTGATCAATTAATCATTGATTGACCTATTGTGCTGCAGCCTATTAATTGTTGCTTGATTATTAACCTAAATCGATTAATGATTGAGTATAATATAATCAAGTCAATTCACTAATTTATTTTATTTATTGTGTGCTTTTATAGAGGGTAATTTTCTATAGGCATTATATAATCGGTTGACAAAAAAATGTAATAGTGACTATAAGGCAATTGTGCCTATATAGAGGTATAATTAATATAAAAAAGGTTGGTAAAAATAAAATTGTGATTATATAGAATTAGTGACTATAAAGAGGTGACTATAGAAGGGGATGACTGTATATTATTATAGGAACTAGTTAATATTTATGTGATATTTTCAAAATGTCTGTGAAATTTATATCAAATATTGTCATATTTGATACCAATATCGGAAAATTTATACAATATATCCTAATATTCTATAATAATATATATATTGAAAATATTTATATATTATTGTTGAAACTAATTTATACTTGATTATATTCATATACATTTCAAATTTTTACTCAATTTATACGAAATATAAGCTTGTGATAGTAGCATTAAACATATCAATTTATTAATTATACCATTTTACATGTAGCAATATGACAAAATTGTAGCTATTATATTAAATTTCTATTAATCTATCTCAACATTATTATTAATGTTACTCTCCTTATTTTTTTTCTCCACGATGATATCCAAATTTACCACTTTTAGCATTAAGGTGCCCTTGACTCTTTGAGGTAGCTCTGGTTATTGTATTAAACTTGACAGGTTGAGAAGCATCTTTAGAGCTGGAGCTTTTTGAACTTGAGCAGGTATTTTTCGATTTAGAGGCCCGAGAAGAACGATTTTTTGAAGTTGGCTCTACATCAGATCTAGAATAGAATTTGGTTTAGTAAATCTTTAATTAATAATAAATATACAAATCATAAATACATACATTTCTTTCGGTTGTTCAGGTTCTGATTGTTCAGTTTGATTGGTTTGTTCAGTTGATCTTGAGCAGGTATTTTTCGATTTAAAGGCCCGGGAAGAACGATTCTTTGAAGTTGGCTCCACATCAGATTTAGAATAGAATTTGTTTCAGTAAACCTTTAATTAATAATAAATATACAAATCATAAATATATACCTTTCTTCCGTTTGCTTATTTTGATCTGTTCAACCAGGTTCCAATTGCTTATTATAATCTGTTCAACTAGGTTCCGATTGCTTATTTTGATCTGTTTAACCAGGTTCCAATTGTTCATTTTGATCCGTTTGACCAGGTTCTGATTGTTCATTTTGATCCGTTTGTTCCGTTTGTTTAGTTTGTTCAGCTTGATTCATTTGTTCGTTATGTTCAGAATCGTCAGCATGCATATCATGCGTGTTGAAATTTTTTAATATTTCTAAATCATTAGAGCCAAAATCGCCTTCATTAGTATTATCACTATTATCTTGATAATAATATTATTATAATTATTTTTATTATTATTATAGGATGAAGAAATCGTTCAAAGAGGTACGTCAAGTGGAGGTCTTGTTTGATTTTTCCAGTTACAATCATAATGACGTTCTCTATCGAGTTTATTTAATTGATTAATTATTGCTATTTCTTCGGCCCGATAGAAGATTTTTTGGCACTATTTAAAAAATAAAATAGAATTAACTGATACCAGTATTATTTATTTGTTAAACAAAATCTATACTGTTAAATTACCCTTTCAGACTGCCATAGTGGAACATACACTTTAATCATATAATTATTATTTCTACGTTGATTATTGTTATCATCATTGTATGAACGATTTTTTTTGGATTGTTCCTGCCTTGCGAGTTCGATATCCATTTAGATAGTTCATCTGAATGATATGCGGTTTTAACAACCATATCAGCAAGGTCGTCCTCTCACTCCTTTTGGTTAAGTGAATTTGATCAGTATTTTTTAATAATCAGATTCTTAACGCGAATCAGATGCTGTAACCCGTTCATTCTTCTTCTTTTTTTTTCTAAACAAATGCAATGTAAATCCGATATGTATATATGAAATCATATTTTTTTATACAAAAAAAAAAAACTTACTCCTTGTATACGTGAATTTTTTCCAATACGTTTTTTGTTTAACTTTAATTTGGCACTATTTGCTTTAATTTTTGCTGTTGATAAAAGACTTTTGTGATTGCTTTGAAGCACTTGAACAACTTTGCTGTCTAAATATTAGAGGTTTTTATTGATACATTGTTTAAGAGCGGATAAGATTGTCGCTTCTACAAATTCTTTTTGATCAAGCCAGTTTTTCTTCTCACTAATTGCTATGCGTGGATTGTCATGTGCAAGTTGCTTTGCAACTCTGAGTACTTCTTTCTATTATTATAAAAATATAATATGCAAATCTGATATTCATATCTACAGGTTAGTATAATAATAAAGTATATAATATAAAAAAAATAATTTACCCTAAACACTAATTTATATTCTGGATCCATTGGAATCAATTGTCCTTGCTTCAATCTCATTTGGCTTCGGTCATACGATCTACCAGATGAGAAAGATTTTTTTCTTTTTTTTTTGTTTCGAATTTTTATGACTGTTTCTACTTTCTCTACTTTCAGCACCATCATTACCAATATTGTTGATATCCATACCATCAAGGCGGTCAGTTACAGAAGACATCTGGCTTAGATCTTTCTTTAATACATCCAAGTCTTTCTTCAAGAAGGCAACTTGAGATTTCAAGACTAAATTTTCTATAATAAAGTTATATTAACTGATATTCATATAAACTGTTAAGCAATAATTTAAGTAAAATGTACAACATACCTTCTTCTAAATCTTTGCGACTACTTCTAGTAGAATCTAGTTGAATATCATGCAGCCAATATTCGTATCAGTAAAAAATATTATTATTTGATAATATTAAATAGATAATTTACCTTCGCTTGAATTTGATCTACTATTATAATAATACTTGCAACGTGAAGATAAATAATGAGAATGAGAATGATGAATACGTGAGCGAGAATGACAGGTATGTGAGCAAGAACGACAGATACGAGAACGAGAACGATGATGATAAGAGCAAGAATGACAGGTATTAGAATGAGAGTGATGATGATAAGAGCGAGAACAGGAACAGGAGCGAGAGTAAGAACGAGAACCATAGGATGAAGAAGAATGAAAAGAAAGAGAATATGAACGTTTCCTTTTTCTAGAATCCATGACTTCATGGGATTTGAGAGAAGGACCAAAACGAAAAACAGTTTTTGGTGACATGATATGAATATTTGTAGAAAAATAAAACCAAAATTTTCCAAAATTTTCAAACCTACTATGAAAAAAAAGACTCAATGTGAAAAAAGTTATTGAATATGAAGCGAAATTGTATCAAATAGATAAGTATTACCTATATCTATGTGTATGAAAAAAAGCCCAAGTGCTATTTTGAATATTGAAAGAAATGTGAAGTTATTGAATAAACAAAGGTATATCAAATAGTAACGGAATAAATTTACTTGTAGAAAAAAAATGTGATAGTTAACGGAAGAAAAAATTGAATAAGAAGCGAAGTACCAAATAGTAATGGAAGAAATTTATTTGTAGAAGAAAAATAAGATTCGAAAAACAGATAATTTTATATTCAAAAAAAAAATAATTTGTCATGAAGTTTGGTTGTCATTGTATTTACTACATCGGCAAATTTTATATATAAATATATATCGATTACTAACCGGTAAGATATATATCGATTATCAACACCCCTATCGATTACTATCGATAGTGATAGTAATCGATTAATATTCGGTTAATACCCTATCGATTACTATTGATAGTGATAGTAATTGATTAATATTCGGTTAATACCCTATCGATTACTATCGATAGTGATAGTAATCGATATATATCCGGTTATATCAAATATGATATCAATTAATAATTATTATATTCACATAATTATGCTTTTTGAACATTTTACAGGTTTTCACAAGTTTTCGCAATTTAATTATAAATTTTTTTTTATTTATTATTATTATATAATATTTTAATTTATTAAATATACAATAATCACAAAAAAAAAAACTCTCACTGCTAATCACCTGTACACAAAATTTTCTAGCTTAATTATTTTAAAGATTCTCATAATTTTATAATTTATTAAGTAAACCTAGTTTTGACTCTTAAACAAACTTGTTTTACTTCCAAAAACACATATAATACTTAAATTTTATTGCAAAAGCCTTCAAACTTATTAAGTAAAGGGCCTTCGGCCTAAAATTGTATTTTCTCTAAAATACATTTAGAACAGCCTTCTTAACCTATTTTACAAACTAAGAA